>PYAF01003932.1:1265057-1289118 GCA_007407185.1 Glycine tomentella | reverse complement strand
ACATATGGGCAAATTATATCAGGGGTCCCACAGTTGCTGTCAAAATTCTCTTTCAACATGATCGAATCGTGATACCTGATTGTAACCTATTTTTATCATCCAGAGTGAAGTGGCCTCATTAGGCAGCCTTTGCTCGTTAACATCCTCTCCTCTTGTGGTGTCCAGACACAGACTTGTATATATCATAGCTTTTATACGAAAAATTATACTGTAATGTTGAAAATAGCTACATGTATTATACTTGCATCCTCTCCTCTTGTGGTGTCAAGACACAGACTTGTATGTATCATAGCTTTTATACAAAAATTATACTGTAATGTTGAAAATAGCTACATATATTATACCTGCATGGTTAGTGTGAAATTTTCTTAGAGTAATGGATTTGATTGGTTCTTTCATTTTGCCTTTGTTTTCACTTGACATGATAATTGATAACACATAAGCTTGCATAGGCATCATATAACTATTAGCATTATGCTTCTAAGTTTCTTGGAAAACATAGAAGGTAAAGAGTTAGGTCTTCATTAAGAACTGTCTGACAGACAAAACAGCTAGTTCATCAGCATGTAACTTGATGCCATGCAAGTGTATTCAGTAAAAGGCTTTGTACTTTTGACTCTTTGATGGCCATGATGCGAGATTGTGACTTGTTGGCATAAAATCTCTAAGATATACCAAACAGTGAGGTTTTGGCTCTTGAAATGGTGTTTTGAATGCTGGAAGGATCCTGTGGTGCTAGAAAGAATGCTTGAGCGGCTGATCTTGCCAATGCCAAAAGGAGAATCTCGACTGGTTTTGAAAGGTTAGAGAAGAGAGCACTGATGCTGCAAAGGAAGGTAATGTTAATAGAGTTGGTTGCAGTGGAGGTTTTTTTTTTTTTTTTTTTTTTTTTTTTTTTTTTTTTTTTTTTTTTTTTTTTTTTTTTTTTTTTTTTTTTTTTTCTCTTTTTTATCGAACTTCTTAGAGCTAGACTAGTCATGAAGAGTTTTTGATGTTGCTCAGGTACACAATGTTGAAATAATTAGCATTTGTTAAAATTTACTGGTACTTTTCAAAGTTATTTATGCAGATGGATTATAATAGATAACAATATATATTCCTTTACAATTGACAAAGCAAAGATAAAATGACTTAAATAAGAATATTGAGAGGGATTTGCAGATAACGCAGTTTTTGTCTAGTGAGGTTGTTTCAGATGCATTTGCATAAGATTTGACTTGGTTTTGTGGTTGTTCTTGCACAACCTTACCCTTAACTTGGTTTTCATCAATCAGAGCCTCCTTGACAATTTCCAATATGTTAACTCCATAAACAACAAGACCAAAAAGAAAAGAAAATACTGACAGTTGGAGGTTAGTTTCTTGTTCTTTAGTCTCTGATTTATTGCCGATTTGCTGAGTTGGGTTGGAACCGGATAATCAGGAGTGACATCGCGTGGAAACCAGATTTAGTGCGGTAAAATTTATATTCATTCACATAGTTGCAGTATTTGTAACCACTGGATAAAGATCGGAAATGTGTGTTTTAACTCTTGATTTATTGAAATAAAATATGAACTGTCTGATTTTCATGAGACGATTGATTTTGAATTGCTAATACATGAATGTGTGAAAAATTAAAATGGAAAAAAAAAAAATCCAGATCTGATGGTGTGGTGGGGTTGCATCAGTTATTTGAGTGATTCTTTTTTTATCTGGAGAAATCAAAAATAATACAAAAAAATTTATAATTATTCACATTTTACTCAACTAATTAAGTTAAATCCCTTATTTTTATAGTGATATATACTTATACAGGTGCTAGGACAAAGATAAGGTGTAGTAGTGATATAAATTGTGGGGGCGTATTTTGGACACAGTTGCAAATTTTACCTCTCTTTTGGCATTTATTTGTCCTTATAACATTGTGACAATTTGATTTATGTCAATTGATTGCTGCCCAACACCAAGGTCGGTCATCCTTGCAGCATCAAAGGAAATAGACCAAGAAAATGATTAAAATACTCATTATCTGGATCAGAAGAGACCATAAAGAAAGTCAGTCTTTGGACTATTTAATTCAGAGTCATGTATGGTTCCTTTTTCTAATTTTTTTTTCCAACCACGTGCTTCTTTGTACTGTTCCTTGAAAGGCTTTTTATTGACTATATTTTATTTGTATTTGGCAAGTGTTTTTTTTTTTCAAATAATATTTTTTTTGGAACTTATGCTTAAAAGTTAATAGTTTTTTATCTATTTTTTTAATTTTATTTCTAGTAATTGATTATTTCAAACAGAAAATCAACTAATACATACAACTTCATGTTTCTTTTGTAAATTATTATAAAAGTTATTCTTTTATGTATCTCAAACAAAATGGATTAAATTTAATTATTTTTCACTTACCACATGTCTACATCCAAACATAATAATCAAGTATAATAAAAATTCAATAAAATATAATTAACTATGGAAATAATTTCTTTTCCAAAGCTAATATGAACGCACACTTGATTTTTTTAAGTTGTGTTCTTTCTCCCCTTATGTTTCCAACAGTTGTCCTATTGCGTTGCAATGAAGTTTGAAAAGAGAAAACAACAATGGTTTCCGTACAAGATTATCGGCTGAATAACAAGTCAGATTGAAGAATAAATGTGAACCACTTTTTCATTTCTCTTCCTTGATTTTCAACAATGAAAATCCAAACTAATAGAGTGGTTTGTATTTTTCGGATGGATTATTCATAATCATCTATTGACCTAAGTTTTTTGTCATCGGACTCGAGTTTAAAATATAGTCTGCCCAGCCCACCCATAAAATATTAGCAATTCAACGTTGAAAAACCTGAAATGAATATATAAAGTATTATAACAGTTGTTTTAATTATTGAATAAAATTTACAGGATCTGGGTTTGTTTTCACAAGAGAGGAGGGAACAATAAATAAAAAAAAGAAGATAACGTACTCTTCTTGTTGTCAATGGGCTGACTTTTCTTGGATATAGAAATTAGAAAACCAACTTAAAGCAACATTGTCTGTGTATTAAATAATGGAGTAGGTAGGTATTAAATATCAATGTGAAAAATGGAAAATAAATAAACAAATAAATAAATAAAAGGGAAAAATGAAAAAAAGATCATAAAAATGTTCTATCTCAGACTATTTTATAATGTGAGTTCGTTATTGTTACAAGAGATATGCTAATACTATATTAACTAAAAAATATTAGAAATTACAAAATTTCATAAGTATTCTCTTATTTAATGATTTTCACTCATAATTTTATAATAGTGAATAAGGTTTAATTAATAATAAAGAGTATGTTAAAAAAAGTATGTATCACTCCTCTTATCACACAGACAAGACAAAAGATTTTATTTATATAAAATGAGAGGAACATTTTAAAGGGTCTGAATTTTATAATCATTGAGTATAAAACATTGATCGAATAAATTTTAATTATGTCGTAACTTGTTGGAAATGTATCCAACAAGAGTAATTTTTTTTAATATGATAGTGATTACATTTTATCATAATTGAAATTAAAGAATAAGTTTTTTGTTTTTTTTACTGGCAAAGAATATAAGTTTAGTTGGACATATCCATTGAGAAGAAAATGCAGATTTTAGTTGGACATATTTATCTAGAAGGTTATACTTGTATATATATTCTTGTCATTCTTGTCTCATGTCTCTTCTCTTAACACATTCTTCTGGTGGAATTCAATTCCCCTTCTTGTCTCAACGGAATATAACGTCAATTGAATAACTCTTCCAAATTATAGGTTTATATAGTTTTTGTATGTCTCTTTCTCGTTGTTATTCCAAATTACAGGTTTATATAGTTTTTGTATATCTCTTTCTTGTTATTTCTTTGGCATGTTAGTAGTGTCAACATGGTACGTTGGATCACTTTTGCTATGAGCATGCCATATTTTTTACTAAAAAAAAGAAGCTATGAATGGTTTTTAAAATGTTATATATATGACTTCTTCAAGTAATTATATAACATTAGTATTCATCATTTATTTATAATTATATAATTCATATTAGTTTCTTGTGAAGATAACTCTCAATAGATACGTGCCCATAGTTTTCAAATAATCATTAAATGAAAACTTACTATTTGCAATTGCACGTGGGAACACAAATAGCCTGCCGGTGAAAAAAAAGACAGAAGAGAGAGCATGGAACGCGGGTAAATAAAATGTCTGAAAAGTCAACACAAGTCTTCGTCTTCAAACTTCAAACCTTATATTGCTTTACTCCTTATTGCAAGTTAAAGTCTTGTACCACAATCCTTCAAAATAATAAACCTTTCACTTTCAACTTTAAAATACTTGCACACACTATATAATGCAACCACACTTAGTTGCACACATATTTTCATTATATTAATACAGAATCTTACTATAAATAAAGAAAATTTTCTCTTGGAGCTGGGGAACCCCACTAAGAGCACATAATCATAATCATGAAGAAAGCAGGGAGCATAAGCTCTGGTCTCAAACTCACAGTTCCTGCTGCATCTGATCGTGGTTCATTTACTAAGTTACTGTGAGCCTCTCTCTTTTGTTTGTGAATAAATGTGTTTGTTTTGTGTATGGTTTTTGTTTTGGATAATTGGAATTGTGGGTATTTGGCAGGTCTGAGCCTGAAAGTGGAACGTTTAAGGCTGGTGACTTGCTTGTCAATAATGAAGGAGTTCGAATTGTCTCTGAGAATGAAATGGAAGCTGTAACATGTTTCTCTTAACTTTTTTATGTTTTGCACTTTTTTAGTTGCTTGTTTTAAAGTGTGTGTATTCAATTGGGTCGGTGAATTGTTTCTCCTTTTGGATTTGATCTTTTGAAACTAATGAAATGCCTTCTTTGACTAGAATGGGTTGCTGATTTTTCTGTAGTTTTAGACTAGTTTCAGCTGGTTTCCGAACCAAAGTGGAACATTATTTGTTTAAGGGAAAAAAAACTTTTTATAAAATGGATAATTTGATGCTTCTCCCTCAAAGTAAAATATTTATTAGAAAATTGGATTAGGAAGAGAGGGAGAAGGATGGTGGGGTAGTGGTTGCTAATGAATTTAATTTCTGGTTTTATTTCTATTACATTCGTTTTCTCTATAAACAAATGGAGGATAAGCTGATGAAGGAAAACATTGTGTTCAGGAGATATCATCCACTTCATGAACTACTAAATAAAACGAGCTTGTAGTTCCCTTTCCATTCGATTTAAGATGCTAAGATCCAAGTGCAAGATTTAAGCCCACATTGGAAATATGAAATTCTATTGTGGGATTTATAAGACTGGACTCCATAATTATAGTTATCAATTTTTGTGGCGTAGTTCTCCCAAGGTTCTTGGTAGAAAACAAAATTGTTTTGGTGTTGTCTGGACTCGAAAGAGAAGTGTATGTTTTACATTGGAAAAATTCTTATGCCTTGAGAAGTTCTTTTTTTCTTTGTCACCCGATTTACTGGGTCAGAGACTAATTCCACTCACGATGCATCGCTTCCATTGGCCCAAGATAATGTTGCACGTGATGGGAATCAAACACGTTCTCTCCCACTAAATAGATCGTTGTCTCTTATGTGAATGCAGCAAGGCCTTACACCACTGCACCAACCCTATGGATTTGAAAATTTCTATTTATAAAACACTTTTGTATAACTTTTTTTTACAACTAAGAGATATAAAGGGAAGAAAGAAAAACACGGTGAAGAATAATAGAACTCACTTTTATTCTATGCATTATTATGATCTCAATCTCCATACTTTTGTAGCTACAATCATTTGTAACATCCAACCAATGTGGTTTCTGGTACAATACGTTTGAATCTTGGTCTTCCTGTTTATACTTTTGAAAACAGATTACATGAGGGCTGAATTCTGATAATCTTGTATGAGTTTAAATGTTTAATATTTGTGCTATTTTCAGCCACCCCCGATCAGGCCACAAGATAACCAGTTAAGTTTGGCAGACATTGATACAATCAAAGTGATTGGAAAAGGAAATGGAGGGATAGTGCAATTGGTGCAACACAAATGGACTAATCAGTTTTTTGCATTGAAGGTATACTTGCTGGCTGCATACATACCTTTCTTTGAGTTTGCATCTTCTGTTTCTTTCCCAATTTCCTTTTTCTGTTAACTTTTTTGTTCTGGCATGTCAACCTAAATCATAATTTCAAAGGTAAAATCATTCCTATTGTCCATTAAATCCATTTCATTGATGAAACGGTATTTTCAATCTAATTTAGATTTTGTGATTTAAAAAAAAATCTCCATGCAATCAGTGTAAGTAACAGGAACATAAATCATAAATCATAATTCAGTAAATCTTAATTGTGATTACGTAGTTGTGGACAATGAGGGGTGTGTTGAAGTCCCACATTGTGGTGGGGTAGCCTTAAGTAAAAGGGGACATGTTAAAACCTCACATTGGCTAGAGATATAAGTGAAGAACAATCCTCACCTTACAAATTGGTTTTGGTTTCGTAGGAATGAGTTAGACTCCAAATCCAAGTTCTAACATTTTCAATATAATTTGGTTTTTTTTTTTTTATTTAAAAATATCTATATGCAATCAGTGTAAGTCATGGAAACAAAGTTTCAGAAAGTATTGATCTCAGAGTTTAACCAATGGGACAAATTTAGTTTTGCTTCAGTTTGTTTCTTTTCCATTATGTCTGAACACCATCTTCTTGTTCATTCAACATTTTACCTTCTAAAATTTCACAGAACATAAATCGTTGATATGTGGATCTCTTCTTAGGAACTGTTATATTTTAATCAGTTCAATGGGACAACTTTAGGTTATGGTCAGAAGACCCCAAACACAGAACACATCTGCAACTGTCATAACTATATGGTTTAAACTTTAAATGCATTTTTCATCCCTATTTTATTTTATTTTCTTATGTTGAGGAGGGCTAAGCCCCAAGAAAAAGAAGGCTAGACAGGAACAGATCTTGGAGACGAGAGCCCCATAGCATCCCTCAATAGGAGGAGCTGACATGGAGCAGGAGGGGGATCCAAAATAACATGCAGACCCATGGGCTTAGATGAGCAGCATTTGCCATCCAATCAACATTTTCACCCCTATAGTTCATCTCAATTTTGGTTTAAATGTTTAATGTTTTGGTCCATATAGTTTCGTTTCGTTTGTTTAGGTTTTTGCTCTATAGTTTCATTCTCTTTAAGTTTGAGCTCCTATAGTTACATGCTGGTTTGTTTTTGGTCCCTATAACTTACTAGACATTGGTTTTGATGGTTGTCTCTTGAAGGGTACATGTGATGCTATACTGTTGGTAGGAGAGTCCCTAACCTAAACTAAATAAAATTATATGGATCAAAAACCAAACTTTTAGAATACGAAAACTAAAACCATAATTGAAATAAACTATAGAATAAAAATGGATTTAAACCTAATTTCTTTTTTGTCATTCATTATATTTACATTTACTTGGAATGGGAATTACAGCAATTATGGGATAATAAATTCAGCATATTGGTTCTTCCTCCTGCTTTTAGCATTTCCAAATTTCAATATTTTGCATGTGGTTGTTTACTTTAACAATATGAATTTTATTAGCTTGAAATTCTTCTGCATCTGTATCATTATCTTAATCTAGGTTCTTGTAACAGACTAGTTTTGTCCTATCCGATATGTTTGATGGCAACATAAATCCAATCATGTACTCCAATCCACTTTTTTATTTTGTATCTTATGCTGTGTTCTTCATGACTTAGGAAATTCAAATGACTATTGAGGAGCCTATCAGCAGGCAGATAGCACAAGAGCTAAAAATCAATCAATCAGCACAATGTCCCTATGTTGTTGTCTGCTACAATTCATTCTATCATAACGGTGTCATATCAATCATCTTAGAGTACATGGACGGAGGGTCCTTGGAAGATCTTCTGAGCAAAGTTAAAACAATTCCAGAGTCGTATCTTTCTGCCATCTGCAAGCAGGTGAGGAATAAGATATTTTACTTCATCCTTGCACCTTTAATTCTTTTCGCTGCATGCCTAACTAGACTCTTGTTTTAATACTATATTGTAGGTGCTCAAGGGTTTAATGTATCTTCACCATGAAAAACATATTATCCATAGGGACTTAAAACCTTCTAATCTGCTGATAAATCATAGAGGGGAGGTAAAGATTACTGACTTTGGTGTAAGTGTAATCATGGAAAATACATCTGGTCAAGCAAATACATTCATTGGCACATACAGCTATATGTCGGTGAGTAACAAATGCGATTATATTTATCATTTTGCTCTAACCAACTTTGGAATATAACTTATCCATCATATGCTAATTTTGCAGCCAGAAAGAATCATTGGTAACCAGCATGGCTACAACTACAAAAGTGACATATGGAGCTTGGGACTGATTTTGCTCAAGTGTGCTACAGGGCAGTTTCCATATACACCACCGGATCGTGAAGGATGGGAAAATATTTTCCAGCTTATTGAAGTCATTGTGGAAAAACCTTCTCCCAGTGCTCCATCAGATGTTTTTTCTCCAGAATTTTGCTCTTTTATCGCAGCATGGTAAATATTAAGTATGCTTCAGTAACTAAATCGTATAACTTGAGAATCTTGGCCCACCAAAAGAAAATGAAAACTCACATGCGCACACGTGCACACATAGAGTCTCATCCTGAAATTAATTGGGATACTTGATGAGCCAACAATTCAAAAGCAGAATGAGTATGAAGCAAAAACATTTAGTCTATCTAATTGTGACTGGGGCCTTATATTCATATTTTTGTTATATAGTCTACCTAAATTGTGTGTGATCTGAAGCCTTATATTTTAAGATATATTATTTCATGGAACGAACCTCCGTCTGTGTTTAAACCAATCTAAAAGGTTGGCATCTTCAATCACTATCCAATCACTTATTCTGTTATGAATTTTATGTCTCTGCATTTTTATGAGATTTCTGATCCTCATTCAATGTTCTCTGTGTATAGTTTACAGAAAAATCCAGGGGATAGACCGTCAGCTCGGGACCTTATAGTATGCATAAATCCTAACTATATGAGTATGCCATGTAAAATAGATCAAATAGTCATTCTTACAGTGTATATCTTTGATTTGATTTGCAGAATCATCCTTTTATCAACATGTATGAGGACTTGAACGTGGATCTTTCAGCTTATTTCTTCAACTCAGGATGTACACTTGCAACCATATAGAACACAGTATGTTCCGATCCTGGACTTTATTCAAAGGTAACAGGTTATTCAAATTTGCCCTCATGTAACTTCACTAAGCATTCTTGAATGTAAATTACTATTTAAACAGTCAGAATGTGTTGATCTGTCACGATTATTGCTTCTATATTGAGGGAGTGATCTGTTAGTGTGAATTGTAAGCACCAAGACTTTAAATTGTGGCCACATTTGCAATTTTATCGTGATCCTTAATACTGCAGAGATTTAATAACAAATGCGGTTGAAATCGTGGTCGCAATGCAATTTGGAGACTCCAAAAACTTTGACATTGCAGCCTAAATCAAGACCACAAACTATTTTTTAAAGAGAAATGATAACAATACACTCTTTTAAACATGCACTCTATTGTTGGCAAAAATTTATTGAAAATCACAAATTTTGTAAGTCCACTTATTATCTAATGATTCTCTAGTCTGATTTTGGAGTTTTGAATAAATTTTAATCAATTATAGAGTGTTTGTTCAAAAGAGTGTGTCACAATGTGTTGCTAGTACTCCTCTTTTTTAAAACCTTGGTAACCACTACAGAGGTTGATGCTTGGTGCTTAGAATTTTATATGACTGATTTCCAATTTTCGATTAAGATGAGCCTTTGTGTTGAGAGTTTTTATTGTGCTACTTATCAGATTGGAAATTGGAATACTCTTCTAAAGCCAATATCATAATTTACAGATATTACCTAAACTACAAGTAAATGTGGGATGTGCTCGTTTGCAACTTTCCAAGTTTCCATACTAATATTCTGGACTATTTGAACAGTGAAAGATATGACATTCTATGTCAACTGGGCAAATGGCAAGTACTGCTGTCACTTCATATGTGACTGCAATTTGTACTCCTTGAAGAGGATTCCTAGTTTCCTATGACCAGAATTTGCAGAATGGAACCAACGAAACCAGCTTCTAAAATTTTGTCAAAGGTTATGTAGTTTGATACAGTCATATAGATAATAATACGAACTCCAGAGAGAAATTTATGCCTGCTCATTTGAAAATGACTAATAATGTAATTCAATAGTTGTTGTTTTGATTACTTGAGTAGACAACTTGAAACTTTACATCAATAAAAAATATTTTAACTTTCTGATGGGAGCAGCTCTACAGTGACATCTCAATCTCATCGTAAGCTGAGGCATCCCTGTGCAGAACAAATTTTAGCATACATTACATAGCCCTGTTTCAAAACTAAAGGGCGAATAGAATAAATAAATTATGTTATGGACTAAAAAATACTTGTAAAATGATGAATAAACCATCAATTTCATCCTTAAAGTATTACACTCTCTCCTAAATAATCCATAAAGTAAAAATGATACAAGTAATCCTTCAAGTATCACCAATCATTCTAAATAGTCTCTCAAATATTGGAAAATTCTTCAAATTAGTCCCTGAATGTTAGTATAGTATATCAGCTTAGGGACTAAACTGATGAATATTCAATACTTTAGAGACTACTTACATAATTTTATTAGTTTAAGGACTACCTAGGAGAGAGCGCAATATTAGAGGGACCAAATTAATGGTTTGTTCTAAAATAATAGAATATATGTAACAATTATTCTAGATTATGGGTATCTATATTATTCTTTTTTCTTGATTTTTCTCTGAGGCTTCAAGTCTACAACAATGACAGAGATGTTATCTTTGGTTCCTCTTTGGAGGGCAAGTCTAGAAAGATACTCTGCAGCATACTGAGCTGCAGGATCAACTCCTTCTTGACCTTGTTCTGATGATGAGGTGTTGCAATTCTTCTTATGCCAAAGAAGGATTCGCTTTCGTGCAATGTCACAGGCTTCTTCGTTTGTCATGACATCCCATAAACCATCACTGGCTAGAATGAGGCATTCGTCGTTTTTTTCTAGTTGGAGACACTTCACTTCTGGCTCTGGAATTACCCATGGTTTCAAGTACCTGTCACCTTTTAATCAACAACAAGAAGCAAATTTAAACTCAAGTAAATATGACTAGAGTCTTATATATAAAATGGATGATAAGTATTAAGAAAAGGCACTCACAATCCATAAAAGATGGTGGGGACGGATTACCCCCCATTAATGTAAAAAAAGAAAAAGTTACTTAATCTTATAATTTATTAATTAATATAATTAAGTATGTTAATGTTATTTTTAAGTCAAATTAGATTAAGTAAAAGCTTTGCTTGAGCTATCCCTTTCCACTTTAAATTATCAAGCAATCTTTTGAAGTATTATTATTATCATAGAGCTTTTGGATCCTAAAATCACGGCTCATTGAACCAATAATGAACAGAAAAGAGTGTTCTCATCTCCTCTGTCAATTTAACAGCAGGGAAGAAGAAAAAAGGTAAGCAAATTGATTTGTGATCAAAAGATAATATTATACCAACATTGGTATTGTTTACATGAAGATACAATGTTATACCAAGAGAAAAAATTTACCTTGTCATTGCATTCTATGTAGATTTGTGTAGAAATTTTTTGTCGTGGAAATGCAAAATCAAATAAGCCAGAATTGAGCATATATAAATTTTTGTACCTGTATAAATTGGTGCTAAAAAACAACACAATAAACACATACCTATGGACCTTGACACTGCCAAAACACCTAGAACTCGGTACCCATTCCATTGTATGACCCTTCCCCCTGCAGCTTCTACCCTTTCCCATTCATCGTCTCTATTTGGCTGCAAAAGATGAAATAAAATTATAAATTTCCTCCATCAGAATATCAGATAGCTTGAACTTCTAACTAATAGTCCAATAAACAAATTCAAACAAGGACAAAACTTAATTATAGTTCTTTAGGTACTTTGGTATTGTTATCCAATCAAAATTGGAATTTCACCTCGATATTCAATGTTGACTTTAAATATGAATTGAGTTAACAAGTTGAAACTCCAAGATCAATACTAAAAACACTTAAGAAATTGTATGCAAGTAATATTATAGTCCTTGAATCAAATGCCTTACTTTGTGGTCATCAGACAATGGCAATGCTTCTCTTCCGCGACACAAGACAGCTCTTGAATCTCCACAGTTTGCAACTATTATGTGTGTTTGAGTCAAAATGGCAACTACAGCAGTGGAGCCAACAGTCTCAGAAGCAAGAGGTTCAACACTAGCACAATTACCTTCCCCAACTCCTCCAACCTCATCATCCACTTTGTGAAAGCAATTGGAGAATGCTTTTTTCCATTGGTCCTCCCAGTTGTCCATCTCATTCTTTCCATCCAAACTTGATTGTGCAGTTTCTATCTCATCAACCAACACTGAATGAAGATGTTCCCGACAGAAATTGGCAACCTATGAGAACATCACACCCTCTATGTGAAATGGAATGGAACAAGGAGTAACTTCAATGATACAATAATTTTATAATTGAAATGAAGTATTTTAAAGCATACCTGAATGCCGCCATGTCCATCATAGACACCAAAAAAGTGGGCTGGTGAGTATTTTGTGTTTTCACTCACATGATCATCCATTACCATCCTTGAAGTGACTTGAAAAAGGTGAGGCTTAACAGCAATAGCATCTTCCATCTCCTCTCTCCTTCCACAAACTGATGAGCAACCCCAAAGTGGGGTAGTACTAGTAGTACTACCACTCAATTCCAAGCATGTTGGCTTCTCTGGCATCTCACAAGGCACAGCAAATGTTTTCTTATTAGACTCATCTGATCCACTTTCATCATCACTTTCATGTTCCCTAGCATGTGGCGGCTTGGTCGAACCGGACTTTCCATCAATTATGTTATCATCAACCTTGATGGTAATAGGTGAATTTCTTTCACAATTAGTCCTCAAAACAGAAGATTCCTCCCTACAAGGACTACTTTTGCCACCACCAGCAGATTGAGAGATATGCCGATCACACTGAGAATCCTTAGCTAACAATGATTCATTCTCTTTTCTTGCCTGATTTAGACTTTCAGAATATAAATCATTATTATCTCCTTGACTAACCATTTCTGAGACAAGGCCAGCTCCAACCAGATTCTCCTTTGCCTCTGAAGACACTTTAATTTGGGGTTGTTGCCCAATATCTGTGTGCTTTTCACTTTCAACTGCAGGATTTATTATCAAAGATGATGATGTTTTTGCCCTGAGTTTGAGACCAGTTATCTCCATGTGGGTTGTCACTGCTTGCTCTTTTTGTATTAAATTCCCAAGTGTGAATGGCACTGCAACCGTCGAAGTTATTTCCTCCATAATTTTTTTTAGTTTGCTTTGTAGCAAAAAATAGCATTATCCTCTAGAATCCTATAAATGCTAACCCCATCAAGCCTCTTCTCTATGACAAGTTCAATTGGCATATAAACACCAAGAAGACTCCTACGTCAAGAAACCAAAAGATCTTAGAACAATCTCCTCTACAGTGTAAAAATACTAGTTTTAGACATAAATTCAAAATCAAAGGTTATATTGAAACAGTGAAGCTAGATGCTAGAATTAGAATAGTCCTCTAGACCCTTTCTTAATCCACCTGTTTTGGACTCTATTTAAATCAAAACAGTGAACAGCAAACAGTTGGTCTGTTCTAAAATGTTTAATTTCTCTACCCTCTCTCACCAATCTTTGATTAATTCGTGAGACAGAAGGCAATAGATGATTCAAGAAAAACTCCAAATCCAAATAATTGTCAAAGTCAGTGCCTTGTCTCTCTCTAGCAAACAAGGAGACAAGGGAATGGGGTCATTAAAAAAAATAAACAAGAAAACAAGGACAAGAACAAATAGTACAAAATGAGAAGAGAAGTTCCTTGGATCTGAGGGAAACAACATCCACCATTGAAAATTAATTCCCCTGGGTTTACCTCTTGTGTTCTTTTCATGTGTCAACTACAACATGACCACCCATCCTCATGTCAACTTCCACCCACTTTATGCCATTGCTATCTATATAAATTTTGCCTTCATTTCTTTCTTGAGTGCATTCAGATTAACCTCTTCAAACCGTAATAAAAGCAATGAGTTGTTGCTTACCTTCACAAAATGAAAAAAAAAAAGGGAATAAAAAGTAGGATCCAAAACGTCAACAAGTAGATGCCAATGCCAATGCCATTATTGACTTTTTGTATCAAACTTTAAACAATGAAACATTTGTATTTTCTTCACAAATTTCTTTTCTTAAAAAAAGTAAAAATAAAAAGGACTCTCAAGTCTCATCCTATGAAAGCAAACTACAATACGTAATAGATGACTCATGATTGATTGCCTTTTTATCTTTAAGAAAAAAGCAAAAAAGAAATTCCTTACACAAAATCTTTTGTTCACCAACCAAAGAGAATGGGAAAAGACAAGAAAATTATTGGAGGCTTCACACTTGTTCCGTTGCTTAATGATCCAAGAGTTTGACACGTAGCACTTTCGTTTCGTTTATTAGTTGGTCGGTTTGGTTAGGTTACATCAATACATCATTCCCTAACAAATATCTAAAAGGGAACACTTTCTTTAATATCACCGATATCCACACAAGATTTTTGGACATGAAAAGTCTTTCTTTCTAATTCTCATCCATTATCTTATTTACAAACGTGCTTTGATTTTACGACAACATTGTTACTATAATCGAGATCAAGTTTGAACCATAGCCAACATAATATTATTTTATGCATTTATGTAAGAAAAATCATTCTAAAAAATGGTCAAAGCCAATAGAAGGAGAGCACGCAAGAGGGAAAGATGAGTTCGAGGACATGTGCGTGAAGATCAAGGGAAGATCCCCACGGCCTAGGGGAGATGCACAAAGGCAACAAATCATGGAATATAATTGAGCAATTAATCAATTACATGTGGAAGATATGGGTCAGGTGATATTAGTGGCAATTTTTTTTTCAAAGTATATAAAATTAGAATTGTACATGAGGTCCTGAAAGTGTAATTTGTAGATCAAATTAGATTTAAATATCAAATTAGTTCCCGTAAATAAATACTTTTTGTATAAATACTAAATGTAAGATACAAGCGGTTCACTCGTAGCCTCAGACCTAAGCTTTCAGGCTTCGAGCTCTGATCTTTAATCAGTGAATAAGGGAAACCATTCGAAAAAGGTTAATCAATCAGGAATGCGTCTAGCCACTGTGATCTGCTACAACTCACACAAAGACTAGGTTCGGCTTCTAACTAATAAGAAAGGGTGGGGGGAGAAAAGAGGACAGGGGCGCTCCCCGCTAATCGAAGTCTTGGATTTTTCTTTCAAAGGAAAGACAAGCACTGGTTTCCCAGTTATCTTCAATTACTTAGTGAGAGCTTATCGAATTGGAAAGTTTATCACAAGGAGTTTTTCATAAGTTTCTATAAGATAATATCAAGAGGAGGAAAGTCTCGTCTTTTGCTCCAAAGTACTCAAAACGCATATCTTAACTAACTAAGATATTTGCCCCATGAATAAAATCATGTGACATGCAAGTGAGAAAGTTCAATTATTTCTTACTAGCACTATTATTTCAAGAATCTTGGATGCATATTTGTGCATGAAATAAAAAAAATTCTACCGCGGATAGTGGAACATGCACAACTTTAAGAATATCTACTATAAGTGAATCTTATAATTAGTTCATTCTTATCTATTTCATTTTATATATTAATTTTAATTAAATTTATGTGATATTTAAAAGTTAAATATTTGTTATGTCTACAAATGTTACTTTTTTATTTCTTTTAATGCATTTTTTTCATTTTTCGTCATGTAAGTTTTTTTTTTCATTTTTGTTCCTATAATTTTTTTTTGTTAGTCCCTATAAATTCATGTTTTTTTTTTCATTTTTAAGTCCTTATAATTTTTTTTTCTTTTAGTCCCTTTAAGGTAACTGTCGATGTGGCATTGTTGCTGATGTGGCAATAGTTGGCCAGCATGGTAGTGTCACATCTCCCTCCGTTTGTAACGTCAATTGTTATTTAATTAATGGAAGTAAACGAGAGGGATCAAAATTGAAAAAAGGTCAACTTATAAGGACTAAAATTAGAAAAATGAATTTACAAGGACAAAAAATAATAATAAAAATGTTAACTTACAAGGACCAATTTAATATTTAAGCCATTAAATTAACCTCCATGTTTTTTTTAAGGAAATTAACCTTCATATTCTTTTAAGGAAATAATTCTAAGTCAGATTTTACTTATCCCCGAATTATGGATTAATAAAAAAAAATCCTTAATGAACCGAAAGATAAGGAACCGAAAGGTTAAGACCAAAACAAAATAGAGTGTTACTTCATACACTATACACTTCTTTTCATACACTAATAAAGTTTAAAATGGCAAAAATACCCCTATCAGCAGCTTTTAACTCCATGGTGTATTAACTTAGTGGTATATGCTGTTGTGGTTTATTTTGGTGATTGTAGAGTTATTTGTTGTGCATTTGTGGTTGGTGGTAGTGAAGATTAGTGTTCGCTTTCATCGGAGTCGAGCTGGTGGTGGTTGGGGGTGCTGGTCGAGGTTGGTGCTTCGTCGTGGCCGCAGCGAGGTAACGACAGATTTTTTATTCCATACGGATCACATAAGAGCCATACAGATCACATCATCCTTATGGACCTTACGGATCATAGGATCATGTGATCCGTATGGCTCTTACGGATTGTATAATTCGTAAGATCCATACAGATCACACAATCAGTATGGTGCCCCACCCCATCCCATCAGCCACGACATTCAGACAGCAGCACTCACCTTAACGCACCAACAGCCACCACAGACGCCGCCAACACTTGCAACTAGAACAAAAACCTATCGCTTGTAACTCGCACCACCAATGCCATCACCGTCGTCAGCCTGTCAACGAAGAAGAACAAGAAAACACACAGCTGCTCACGTAATGAGAACCAACGTAATAGTGTTTTAGGAAAAATCAAAATAGTGTATTAGAAAATAGAAGGTTATTTTCGGTATTTAACTATTAATATATAGTGTATGGAGAGATTTATATAGTGTAGGAAATAACACTCAACAAAATATATCATTTGAAGTTATTAGAGACAAAGTGTCTCCTATTAAATGTAACATTAGATGCATGTGGCAATGAAACTTTTACATCTCGTCCTTTGAGTCTTTTGTATTTTTTTTAATTTTTTTTATCTTGTGGATGATTCAAGTAAAACTACACTATTTTTTAAGTAATATCTTGTATTTAAATCTTATAAAAGAAAAAAAATATGATTGAAAGAAAAAATCTCACTAAAAATAGTTATTTAAATTTTTTGACTGAGATTAATTATGAACAAAATATGAATATTTTGCACTAATAATATAGTTATAAAAATCTAAACATTATCCTAAAAAATGAATAAATAAATAAATAAAACAGAAAAAACTGTTTGACACACTTTTTCTCTATTGAATAAAATTTATGTGAAATTTAATAAATAAAATTACATTAAAATTCATGTAAATTTTAACCAATAACTAAAAGTGTATTGCCAAAGTTTATATTATTAATATTTTTAACTAACATATAAATCTCCTCCTATAGGTAAAGGGTAAAAGGCTTGGTCGCCTAGACATTGTGTCATTTTCCCGCTCCCGCACCCGCACGTTCCCTTACCCAAACCAAGGGAAAAACCTACGTACTCAGATAAGAACAATGAGAATAGTGGTGTCACTTAAAAGCTTTCAGTATACATTAATATTGATGAATCAAGCAACTCATGCCATTAGATAATGTCATCATCACTGCAAGTGATTCCCTTGCTACAATGTTTCCAAAAACATTTGTTTTATTTTTGTCCATATAAGCAAGTATAGCTTCAAGAACATGGAGAGGAAATGGGAGGGAAATAGACTACTAACGATTTTCCTACAAAATTGGGTGTATTTATTTAATTATTGGTAAAATAATGTATATTCATTGGTCAAATTTGAAAAATAAGTACCTTTTAAATCGTTTAATATATGAGTAGTTTTGAAATAAAATTAAAATTTATGTTAAAATAATCAATTTAATCATTTTTATTGGTCTTAATGAATTAAATAATTATTTCTTGTATATGGTACCGGAGGTAGTAGTATTTAATATTTGAACAAAATTAAATAATAAACATTAATCATATTTTCTGTATAAATTATTTGTAAGTTTTAGAACGTGAGTTTAAACTTAACTCAATCTTAAAAGCTGACTCATAGGATGAAGATTGTCTTCACTTATATATTTTATCTTGATATTATCTCTAGCTTATGCTGGACTTAGATTTTTTCAATACACTCCCGACAATGTGTTTTTAGATTTGGTGTGTGGATAATATGATGGAGGATCCTTTTAATGGATCTAGTATAAATTTCGATATCATCTTAGAATGTGAGTTTGAGTCTCACTCAATCATAAAAGACTAACTCATAGGATGAGAGTTGTCCTCCACTTATATACTCTTTCTCTATAGTAAAAAAATTATTTGCTATTTATGAAAAAATAAATCATTGGTCCAAAAAATTTTATGAAATATAAACATTTCTTGATAAAAGATTTTAAGAGACTTTTTTATAAAAAAAAATTATTGTAGTATTCAATCAAGATTTTGAATCATTAAAAAAAATCTTACAATATCAGAATTTTGTTTATATGGCAACAAAATTCAGTTGTATTTAATTAAGATTTTTTATAAATATAAAAAATGTCTTCTAATATCCAAATCATTCAGATTTTAATGAATATTTTGTTGATTGGATTTTGATAAATTTTGTGTTATTTTTTTGTTATATCTTTAAAAATCAGATACATCAAACAATTTCATTCAGACTTGTTCAATTTTTTTATTCTATCATCTAGACTTTTTTTTTTTATCACATGTCTCTCTTCCTTGAAGGCGGTATTACACTAATCTCTTTCTTTCTATCTCACACGCTTTTCCTGCACTCAGGTAAAAAAGTTAATGATAGGAAAAAATCTTTTATTTCTTGGTAATATTTTATGCAACAAATGGCACAAGGGAGTTTCTTTGCAACCAACTCCTCATAAGATCAATTTAGGGCCGGCCCAAATATAAGGCTGTCTAAATCCTTATTTTAGACCTATCAAAAAATTATGTTTTTCTATTAATATATGTATATTAAGTATATACACTATTAAGGACCACAACTCAGTTGTAACATTTCATGTTGCTATGTGTGAAGTTCTGTGATTGATCCTGCATACGCACAGAAGGCCTCAAATTTTTTTTCCTTTGTTTTGCTCTCTCTCACATACATATTAATTGTTATTGCAACATTAAAAACGAAAAGTCCGACGGCTACACGTTTGAAAATCAAAAAATCTCTCATTAACTTATTTAACTCTTTTAATTTTGAAAAAAAAATAATAACATTCTTCTTTAGTCCTATAAATCAATAAACATTCTTTTAAATTTTAACTCTTCATCGCTTCCCTTTTCTTTCAGAATAATTTTATCAAACATTTTATTAGTTTAAAAAAAATTCATTTTTTGTCAATAAAAAAGTCTCATTTTGAAACTCGTTTTAGACCTACCAATGTGTCAGACCGGTCCTAAACAATTGTTTTGTGCATTTACGTGTTTTTGGGTAGTTAAGTCGTCCAATGTTTGTTTAGTCTTGTGAGATGGATATTGTATTGGGTGGGGGTTGATATCTTATTGGTAGGAGTGGCAATGAGGTTTTTCGATGTAATGTTGGTAAATTTTGGACACACCTTGTGTTCCAATTTTGCCTGGAATGAAATTTTTTTGGCTTTAAAAAAACTGTACCAAAAATTCTATTTTGGACCCTAATCCAAATTTCCTTCTGAGTAAAGCTTCATACACCATTCAAATTTCTTTTACACCATTAGCAAAATAGTGCATTTCCCATTGTATCCTTGGCCATTTAAATTTTAAAACTTCTAATTTTTCTTCTTCTTCTCCTCCGTTCCTTTGTCTCCCCATGCCCGTTCATCCATCGTTTGGTTTCTTCATCCTTTCGTTCTCCCTTTGGTGTTGGCATTGGCTGGTGGCGTGTTCTGTGGGTGGTGGCGACATTGGTGAGGTAAGTTTGCTCTGTTCCTCCGTTGTTTTCTGTGATTGGTTCGTCAATGGGAGGAGGCTGGGTTATACGGATTCGGTAATCCGTAAGATTCATATGGATTGGTCAATCCGCATGAAGCTTACGGATTACCTGATCCGTATAACTCATATGGATTGACGGATCCGTGTGGACTATATGGATCACGTAATCTGTAAGCCTCATACGAATTGGGCAATCCGTATGACTCTTACGGATTACGTGATCCGTATAGTCCATACGGGTTGACGAATCCGTGTGGGTTATATGGATCACGTAATTTGTAAGCTTCATACGGATTGGATAATCTGTATGAGGCTTACGGATTACGTGATCCGTATAATCCATATGGATCCTTCAATCCGTATGAGGCAATTTTTTTGGAAAAAAATGCTTTTTAAATAATTAGGAGCATGATTTTTTAATTTTTATCCATATATTGATGATGACATACTTTTTAAATAATTAGGAACATCATTTCGCAATTGTTAGTCATACATTGATGATGACATGCTATGGATTGTGTTTGCTTTTTTACATGTGATGTTCAACAATAAAGAACTGTCAAATATAGACTGTATGGTTGTGAGTACGCTTGCGAATGAAACTTGGTTGGTGAGTATGGCTGTGAATGAAAGTTGTCTAACCCGGTATGGGATTGCAAGCAATGAATAACTTAAATTTCAGATCAGGAGTTCAAGATTCTATGTATATATGTAAATTAGGATATGTTCTATAGACATATAATTGAGACATAAATAAATAAGAGCACAGTGAAAATGATGAAGACATTAAGAAAATGAGCAATTCAGACACTGTTCCAGAAAGTAAGTGTTCAACTGTAGAAATTTGGTTCATTTAGAAGGCTTACCTTGACTATTTTTTGTTTCATGGAGTAAACACCCAAATAAGTGAAATTTCATTCATTTAAAAGCTTTTCCTTGATTGCTTTTGTTTCATGCATTAAACGGCATAAGTGTGTAAGTTTCATTCATTTTATTTTGTTTAGCAATATTAGATTGAAATGGTGATATAAGATGTTGAGTAAATGATCCTTTTATATAATTTGGTCAAGTACTAGTGTATCATTACAACTATAAGGTTGAGTACACTAATACAATGAGTACTAATTCTAATTAAATATGGAAACAAACCATGAAATATAAATAAATCAAAGTTGTCAAACCTGTTATGGAAATTGTTGCAGTGAAAATTGGACTATATAGTTGACTATGCATGTGAATGAAACTTGTGTTAGAATTGGACTTTTTAGTTGAATAGGCCTGTGAATCAAAGTTGTTTACCCCGGTATGGGATTGTTTTGTTAGAATTGGACTTTTTTGTTGATTATGGCTGTGAATGAAAGTTTTCGACCCCGGTATGGGAGTTTATCGGTCACCATGCATGTGAATGAACCCTGTGTAACCCGAAATGGGATTGTCTGCTTAGAATTTGACTTGATTGATTATTATGACTGTGAATTGTATAATACCCTGAGGCCTGGCGCGGTTGGCGCTGGATTCCGCGCGGGTAGCGCCAGGTCCTTCTATGAGAAAACTGTGCTGGAAGTGCGGCGCGATCAGCGCCAGGATTCACGCGATCAGCGTCAGGCTTACTGGAAGTTGGCGCTGATGGCGCTAGATCAGCGCTGGGAGCGCCAGATGCTCTGGAAGTTGACGCCTGGAGCGCCACCAGTTTTCCAGACCACGCGGATGGTGCCATGTGTGGCGCTGGCGGTGCGAGAAGGGGTCTGGAAAACCTAATTTCCCCAGTTTTCCACGCAACCAGCGCCAAGTGTGGCACGGGTGGCGCCACAGTCTCTGGAAGTTGGCGCTGGCGGCGCCAGGATGGCGCCATGGGCGCCAATGTTTCTGGATGTCCACGCGGTTAGTGCGAGAGCGGCGCAGGTAGCGCCATGGCCACCGCCATGGTGGCGCGAACGGCGCCAGAGCTGCCGCGGATCGTGCCAGACCTCTGGCAGGCCACCTATATAAAGCAAAATCGTGATTTTTCAGAGGAAATCATTGTTCCTCTTCCTCCCTGAGCCTAGATCACCATTGATGCACCTTAGGAGCTTCATATCTTCCTTGAAAGCCACTAAAACACCTCCTTGTCACCTATAAACTTGATTAGAACCCTTGGAGAGCCAAAATCCAGCCTAGATTGTGAGAAAACTCCCATTTCCTCGAGTTTCCTCAGAGGGTGAGCTTTGGAAGGGAAAGACACTGGTTTCAGGACACCAGAGTGAGGAGAGGGACTTCTCCAACTTTTCTTTATTGATCTGAGGTAAGAAACTCATATTTTAACCGGTTAATTTGTGAAATGGGGATTAGATGAATAGTAACCAAGTATTGATAAGGCTGGAATTAGGCTTAGTTTCTTTAGAGAGATGTAGTCAGGAGGTTGTTCTGAGCCATATGGCATGTTGAAACTGAAATTGGGATGAAGTTTGAGTTTGGCTCTGGGAAGGGAGAAGTGTGTGTGAATGAGCAATGATATGGTCTGAATTAACTTAAGTACCTTTACAAAAGTTATTCATAAGGCCAAATAATCGGTGAAAACGTGATTATATATGTGTTTTGGCTGAGTTGAACCAATGTGGGTTCTTAATTCTGGTACAGCTTTAAATTGAGCTGTACAGAGTTCTAAAGGAACTCTGAGGCCTTAGTGAGACTGAGGCAGACCATTGAGGGTCAATGTATAGCCTAGTAGAAGCTGGGCTAAGATAAACCTAAAGTTAGAAGACTTTGGATTGGTTATTAGAGGAAGGGTATTTCCTTCCATATAAACGGTCGAACACCGTTTCTGATTGTTTGATTCATGCCTACTGTAGGGCGTGACATGCATACTGCTGGTAAAGATCACCAAGAGACTAGGGGAGCTGATTCTGAGCTACGACCAGGTAAGCTCAGTGTTTTCAGTGATTGTTTCCCTACTTGTGTTTTACTACACCCAACATGGGTGATTGCTTGATATAACTTGTATTCTGATGTGTTATGATATTGTGGTACTGAATTGTACTGATTACTGATGAAATGGTTTGATGATGGCTGGCAACTGCATGCTCGCTAAACCCTGAGATGGGGTGTATTGATTTTGATTACACTGAGTTAGTGGATATTATGTTGCTTATGATGATTATATTGAATACACTAGTATAGTGTATGGTTGCATGAACTTTGTTCTGAGCTAATTGTGATGTGATTGCTTGAAATCTACTGGCCAGTAGGGTGAGGTACTATGGACCCCTTGGGAATGTGCCCTTAAGTGGATGATATCCCCTGGGATAATCCATAGGCATCCATGTAAACCCTGAGTAGATGTGCCTTTAAGTGGATGATCCTATTCAGGTATTGGGCGACAAGTCCTGGGTAGATGTGCCTTTCAGTAGATGATCCAACCTGGGCATGTGTTGAGCGAGTCCTGAATAGATGTGCCCTTAAGTGGATGATCCTATTCAGGCAATGTGTGTTGATTATATATGCTTGTATTGTACTGTTATTTGCATGTAACAAATTTTGGTCAGCCGAGAAGGCTGTTGATCTGATAAGAATTCTGTTTAATTATGTGATCTATATATATATATATATATGTATATGTATATGTATATGTATCTATGTTGTGATATTGGGAAGTGAACCAGGGGGAGGGAAACCTCTGAAAACCCTGAGTTTACGAAGATAATTATCTCACCCCGGTTTGGGGATTATGTTGCAGGAACAGAGGCTGCAGTTACTGAGAGATCCCAGGGCAAGAGGCCTGAGCTGGGATAGAGTGAAGAAAACCCTAGGCTTAGATGACCGAGCTTGTTAGCTCAGATTTTGTCATTTTATCTGTATTTTGAATCCTAGGGAACATTTGTATAGTTTTGAGAATT
>PYAF01003932.1:1240812-1264957 GCA_007407185.1 Glycine tomentella | reverse complement strand
AATTATCTCACCCCGGTTTGGGGATTATGTTGCAGGAACAGAGGCTGCAGTTACTGAGAGATCCCAGGGCAAGAGGCCTGAGCTGGGATAGAGTGAAGAAAACCCTAGGCTTAGATGACCGAGCTTGTTAGCTCAGATTTTGTCATTTTATCTGTATTTTGAATCCTAGGGAACATTTGTATAGTTTTGAGAATTATGTGCCATGTATATTATAGAGATTCACCATATATGTATAAAAGTGTATATTTTACTTGATTCAAGCTTCCTTAAATGTTTATTTCCATGCTTGCTGCGTTGCTGTGATATTGTATAATGATAATACGCCGGGTGCACAGGGGTGTTACAAATTGGACCTGTTGAACACAATATTGGATTGTTTGGTTAGAATTGGACTGTATCGGTCACCTTGCATGTGAATGAACCCTGTGTAACTCGAAATGGGATTGTCTGCTTAGAATTTGACTTCATTGGTTACTATGACTGTGAATTGGACCTGTTGAACACAATATTGGATTGTTTGGTTAGAATTGGACTATATCAGTCACCATGCATGTGAATGAACCCTGTGTGACCCGAAATGGAATTGTCTGCTTAGAATTTGACTTCATTGGTTACTATGACTGTGAATTGGACCTGTGTAACCCGATAAACAAATGTTGTACAGATTATGGCTAGGACTAGAGGAGGAATGCAGTGGCCTGTTGGTGGAGGTCCTGAGCGGCGAAGGCCTACAGCATCCGCTCGTCGAGAAGGGGGGGTGTTAGTGTTCTTGAGGATCCTCCAGTAGAGGAACCACATATGCATACTGATGTACCTACGACGGATGATGTAGGTACTACAGGTTTTCCAAGAGGTCCAGAAGACTTTTCAGTCTTGACTGGTTATGCCGACCATGTGGTTGCTAAAGTCTGGTCAGGAGAGGTATTTATAAGACGATGACATGTTGTTCAGGATTATATGTTTGCTTCTGAGACATTGTAAACATGTGTTCATGTATTTATTGAAGGAACATGCAGAGCTAAAGTTGACTTCCCATGGATGTAAGGTTACTAAATTTGGGAAACCAGCTCCTGAGATTGAAGGTTTAGTGGTTGCTACTGGCCTTAGTCCCCTGATACGGTGCTCAGTGGACACTAGAGATCGGGGTTTGCTGTCTGCATTTGTAGAGAAATGGCACGCCGAGACATCCAGTTTTCACCTCCCTGTTGGCAAAATGACTATTACGCTGGATGACGTCGCCTCCCTACTGCATATCCCTGTCATGGGAGTGTTTCATTCGTATGAGCAGATAGACGTTGGACAGGCTATTACTCTATTGGTGGAGCTGTTGGAGGTCACTGTAGATGAAGCTGAGGACGAGACGATGCAGTGCCACGGGGCATATGTTCGATTGTCCTGGCTTTGAGAGCAGTATTTTAGATTTTGTGACTCTAGGCAGTGGATACTAGCAGCCAGGGCCTATCTGTTGCATCTTGTTGGTTGCACTTTGTTTGCTAACAAGAGTGCGACACATATAAGCGTGCAGTTCTTAGAGCCTTTTCGCGACATTGACGAAGCTGCCGGATTTGCTTGGGGAGCTGGTGCTTTGGTGCATATGTATGAGAATTTGAGTTATGCATCAAACACCACGAAAAGCATCTAGCTGGATACATTACTATATTACAGGTAATCTTGTGTCTTTGTGTGTGCGTGTGAGTTTGTTATGTTTTGAATTATTTCTGACATTCATCATTCCCATTTGTAGTGCTGGATATATGAGCATTTTCCCACTGTTGTGGACGGGGGTGCTCTGGATGCATATGAAGAGATGCAACCGCGTGCCTGTCACTGGAAGAGTGCGAAGGCGTTACCGTTGGCGACTTACCGTGCCCGTATAGACAGGTTGAGACCTGATGACATCTGTTGGACACCATATGCAGAGCACCGGCCCCTTAGGGATTTTGAGCCGATTAGTTTATTTTTCGGATTGATTAGATGGGGTCCTCACATCGTTAGGTACCTTCCAGAAAGGGTAGTTAGGTAGTTCAGCCAGATTCAGCAGATTCCAGAGCTGCCTATGTCGAAAGTCACCTCCACTGATGATGTTGACAAGTGATGGGTCCACTTCTCAGAATACCTTATACCGACCGGTGACTTGGTACATTATCCAAGTCACTGTGTTGCTGGATACATCGAATGGTTCTATCAGATCTCACATCCGTTTATGACTCTGGCACACCATGCACAGGCCCGTTCACATGCTCCAGCTGGGCCCATGACTGATCGAGTACCCAACCTGTACCAGATGTTCATCCCTCTCACCCAGATGTAGGTCCCCATGCATCAGATGTTAGTATGGAAGACCAGTCGCCAGCACATGCAGTGGTAAAAATATTACAATTTGTTTATCCATTGTGTTGTCAGATTTCATTACATTGTGTAATGCATTTTGTTGTTTTGTTGTAATTTCAGTCTGTTTGCCAACGACTGGCTGAGCGCTTGCAAGCCTTTATCGATGATGGCATCGTTACATAGGGAACCGATGCATACGATAGGACACAACAGATGTTGTATCTCGCCCGTAGTGTCAGGGACTACGACATTGTATATACTCATAGAAGACGGCCTAGAGATGCACAGCGGAGTCGCCTTTGAGTAGTCCGTCACTGTTTTATGTACTGATGACCACATTTATGTTCGACATAGTTGGTTTATGTTTTTTCTTTTTTGTTATGTTGGGCAAACTTACTTGCTTATACCTATATATTGACACAGTTATACAAAATAACAGTTTATTCATTGTTAAAATATTTCTACAAATGTCCTAAGTCTACATGTTCAGTGCGCAACCTCATACATCTAGCATACATTTGCATTCTACTAATGTAATTATTAGGCCAGGCTTGTGCTTCGCTGGTACAGTGAGCATCCCACAAGAACACAATCAACGACATAGGACAATTATTCTTTAAGAAAACCTGTTTTAAATAACAACATTAGACAATCATGACTTTGACAGATTTAGGTAGTTCCATAAAATAAACAAATTAATGATATAACTGAACAAAGTGATTACCAAAAACATGACCAATACAAAAAATGTGATGAACTTGAGGATCTCTAGGGGGTTGGCTTCTTAATGGAAAAAACGTCATACTTAGCTAAAGTGAAAGAGATACTACAATGATGTTATATCTTGATGCAATTACATGTCCCATTTCCGTAATATCCATCCATTTATTGACAGTAACCTATAAAAAAATGGTTACTCAAATATATTTAATGTGCACGATTTGCCTTGTTATTAAATCCATATAATGATTAAACCAAACGAACTTTTACCTTGGATAATCCATCAACCAGTAGGGACCATTTTAAGGTTTTAAATCTATGTATCCCACCAAACAAGGCTATATATCCATCAGTCCATTCTCCAAGTTCTTTGAGCAAATGATTGCGTACCAAAGACCAAGATTCTTCACCATAACCTAATAGGGCAGCAATTACGTGATATCCACAATTACCATCTGCTTTCACATCGATGATATTCAAGATGAACTTATGCATAAATGGGTGAAATTGATCTAGCATGGGAACCATCTCGCGTTGCATGCCAACATCACATGAGGAAAGGGACTATTTTGGAGTGGAGCAACTATTCTGCACTGAATGAAACTCGTCTACATACTCAAAGTAAGACGGGTCCCTTCTCGTTGACCTTTTGTGCTTTGTCATCTTCTTCTTGGGAGCACCTTTAGTTTTGACCTTATCAGGGGGAGGGCACATGGAATTTAAATCAGGGTATGCAATTTCTTTAAGTTTACTTTTAACTGTCATTTTCCCAACCAAATCAAGCTTTTCAAAACGGTTTGAAATGGCTTCCATCTCTTCAGTTATGGTGACTTCGGAATCATGCATACCTTCACTTGAAAAGTTTAATCTCCGCCAAAAAATATGAATGGTGTCAATTGGAATGCTACCAACCACATACTTTGCTAGCTCACAAGTACAAGACAAACCATACGTTGTTCTCATAACACATCCATACAGAGAAGGATTTTTCCCTGCATAATGAACTCCCTCATACTCAGCAACAATTTGGTTTAAGGCGTACCTGGATACCATGCCAACAAGTCTCTTGTATAAAGTGAGTTTAAAAACATGGCCTACAACATGTGTGCTATTCTCCAAAGATGCCTTGATTTCATTATGTTGCAACGTGATCATGTTGTTCATGGCTTCCCAAACAGTGCATAAGTCTCCAATACTATTCTGCAGTAGGCGCTATAAGGTCGAATGTGCAGACTCCACCCTGCATTTGGGTCATTTAATCAATTAATTCAAATTACAATAAAATTATGGAAATATCAATGTAAGCAGTGTCAAATAACAAACTTACTGTTTGTTGTTGTATTTCAAAAATGCATGACTTTGTTTGTCCATGCTGTCACAAATTTTTCTTTGTGGGGATTCAACCAAGTGTCCTTCACGTAATCAACAAATGTAGGCCACGGTGCACATGCAACATCAAACTTCATAAGACATTCATGATATTGCTTTTGGATACTGCAGTCAACAAGACTTCCCCAAGCTTCCATGATATACTCTCATGCATGACTCTGCCTAACATAAGTTTTGCATTTTGCCTTCACATTCTTGTCAATGTGAAACCGACACAATAAATTGGTTGAATCTGGGAAAACACATTTCACAGCACTCATCAAGGCTGAATCTCTATCGGTAACAATCACCTTTGGGAAGAATTCACTTTTCAAAAAAAATCCCTCTGAAGCGTTCAAGGGCCCAAACAACATTATTGATGTGTTCAGCCTCTAAATAAGCAAATGCAGCTGAAAATATCATCCCAATGACACCAACAATGTCAAGTAAAGGAAGTCTGTACCTATTTGTTTTGTAGGTACTATCTATGAGGAACACCATATGATATGCATTACTCAGCTGTACCACATCTGGATGTGCCCAAAGCAAGTCACGTACAACATTTTCATCCTTCACTCGATGCCAATGAATATACATGTCATGTTCAAGAAGTTTCATTAGCTGTTGCCTTTCAGTATTATCGCCTCTTGTACGCGTCCGGTATGCATATCTTGCATTGTAAACTTGCTTCAAACTTGTTACATTATCGGCATTGTGCTCCTTCATAGTTAACAGAATATTTCTTGGTTTAACCATGGACCTTGTCATATCAGTAACAATCACTTTTTCCTCCTCAATTATTCGACCAGCATATGGGTGTCCACAAAATGACTTGGCCAAAACATGATTATAATTGCCACATATTAGGTTCACCATCCACCCTTGACCTCCCGGGACTGGTTTGCCTTGCAACTTAAAAGGACACTCATATTTTCTAGTGCTAGTGACTGAAGGTGTGAAACATTTTTTTCATGCTCTATATTTTCCACTCCTTTCACAACCAATTAACACAAATGACGCTCTTCCTACTTTTCCAATTTTTGTGTCACTCCTCATTATAACCGCTACAAAACCATTCTGAAATGCAACCGTACGAGCCCATTTCAATATCGCATCACGTGATTCAAACACCTACACAAATGGATAACTCATATTTAATATGCTAAATACAATCATATAACAACTTTAAATACATTCAAATGCACATTATTACCTCATTTGTTTGGAACGCTGCAGAACAATCAATTAAACAAGGATTATCATCAAACACATCGGGGTCTACACCATTGTCTTCATTACATTCAAATGCATCAGCGTCTGCTCCAATGTCTTCATCCATATTAACTTCTTCTGACATTATACTGTCATACATCCCGTCATCGTTGTCCATCCTAACAAATAACAATTTTATTTAGCATAAAAACCTCCATGTAAAAGCTAAGACCAATACACACAAATAAAATATACAGGATGCATGCTTGACACGCATACAATGACATTGACAACACTATGATGAATGTTATAAAATAACTTTGTGGTCCTTTAATCGGTGGTCAACAATTTGTACAGAACGCATGCTTGATACACCTTGTCGAAGGGTAAAATGACATTGACAACACTATGACAAATGCTACAAATTTTACAGAACACATGTGAAATGGTAAAACCTCAGTCGAAATTGACAATACTATGTACCATACTGATAAAAGACAAAAATCAATAATGACATTTCTCAATCAACGTTGGATACTAAACAAGGCTCTATCACAAACAAAACCACACAACTATAAATAACACAAAACACCCTTAAGAAAACCACAGACTCTCTACATACACCTCCACCACCAAAAATTCCATTTCACTACTATGACATTGTTAAGAGAAACAAGCAGTCAAACCATTTTTAACTCCAAATTCGCATTCATTTTCCAAATGGATCAATGAAACACAACCAAACTGGTGTTTCTTTCCAATGTCCCACTCCAATACCAATGCGCGTTTCTAATGAGTGTTCGTTTCATGCACTCAAGACTAGAATGCACAACACCCTTCTCCTAACCAATAAACAATTTGTGAATGAAATCTACTACCGAAAGTCATCCCTAGATGTAGCTCAAGAATATTTTTTTCATTCTCTGCAACTGAGAAATGATGGTGTTTGCATAATGTTAATGTGTAGCGAGCAATATTCGTGTGTTGGCCCTATAGAATTATTGTGTACCATCAACATAACACCTGATGGTATACTCAACTTACTTCGATCCACCATCGTCCCTACACATGATACAATCTTATATTACAACGGCAAATGGAACATACCACGACAAGCAAATTTTGTGGGTTATTCCTTCACTAAAACAAATCCAATCAGATTTGAAATTCCTTCATGATGCAACATTCAAACACTCAAGGATGTCATCAAGCAAGTTGCGCCTATAGGGGTTCCCCCTTATGAAATTCACAACTCTCAAGTGGTAAGAAAATTGTTTTTTCGAAAGTCATCCCATGCAAAATATTCACACAACACAATCGCATATCACATAATAGAGTTGATGACCGATGAAGACATGTTAAAGATGTTTGCAGAATCCAACTACTGGAAGCGTTTTTGTTCAATCGAAATTTTAGCTATTTTTAACAAACCAGTTACCCAACAAGCCCTGATAACAAATGCAGGTGTTGGGCATGATGCTTACTAGAATGATTGAAACGGAACAAGAAGACATATTCGCTGCACACCATCCTTCGTTATTTTCATTTTATTAATTTGTGTTTTTTTCATCTTTGTCTCTCTGTCTCTCATGTGAATCAAAGTTATTCAATGTGTTTTTATTATTATTATGTGCAATCCTTCGTTATTTTAATTTTATTAATTTGTGTTTAATTCTTATTTGTCTCTCTGTCTCTCATGTGAGTCAAACTTATTCAAGGTGTTTTATTATTATTATTATTATTATTATTATTATTATTATTATGTGCAACTACGTGTCTTTCTTTTTATTCATGTTTTTTCATGTTTGTCCTCATTTATATTATTTAATTTATCAAAATAAACTCAATTTTATTCAAAAACATATTTACAACAACTTTACAAATTATAAAAAGTCAAAAAATCAGCAATCTCAAACCATACGGATTTGCCAATCCGTATGAGTCTATGGATTAGTCAATCCGTATAACTTATACGGATTGGCTAATCCGTATGACTTATACGGATTAGCCAATCCGTGTAAGTTATACGGATTGGCTAATCCATATGACTCACACGGATTACCGAATCCATATAATCCATACGGATTACCGAATCTGTACGACAGCAAAAAAACACCACTAACTTCTGCACTGTGACGACGCATACCGGCCTCCGACAGCCACCCACACGTCTGACGAAATGGACGAAATGCCACCAATATTCACCAACCAAAATGACACCAACACCTCAGGCAATCCAAATGAGCAACAAAAAACAAAACGAAATGCTTTCGGAACTCACCTACACGTGATATATCTCAGCTGACCTTCAGGGGTACTTTTGGGTTTTAAAAAAAATGGTGTAATAGAAGTTTTGAATGGTGTATGAAGAAGCACTCTTTCCTTCTAACACCCACGTGAATCCTAGTTTCAATTTTATGATTGTAATAATTTTGAGTCAGGGGTTCTTCTTCACGTTTTTTCACAATGTTGCAGCTCCAATAGTTTCTACCACATTTCGCAATTGTAGATTGTTAATTACAGAAGTTAGCAATTGTATATTCTTTGTTGCTGTAAGTTTTCCTTCTCTATCTGTTACATAATCATACAGCAAACCAATTATTGCTTGGTCTACGAATAATGGATGCTAGGGGTGTTTACAAGTTGAATTAGATTTGATAGTTTTTGAAGGAAAAACTCAATCACTTTGGTTCTTTAATTTATCATTCAATTAATTTTGTTCAAAACTTTAATCCAATCTGATCCAATTTGATGCGATTTGGATTGGATTAGTTTTTTTTATCATACTTTTAATAAATGATAAAATATATGTTAATTATAAAAAAATAATTTAAAATATCAATATTTTATTTATATATCATTATATAACTATATTTATGCATCTTAACTTAAATAATTAGTAAAAATGATCTTTAATTATTTTTTTATAAATAAGTATAAGTTTTATGATAATTTTATAAATATATAAGAAATAAAAATATAAACATAAGTGATATTATCAAATTATGAATAAACATATATACACAGGTATAAGCTCGGATTGTATTAGATCGATTTTGAAAATTAAATCTAAAATTTGATCAAATTCAATAACTTTTTTTTTTTATATTTTTCTACTTTTTTAATTCGTTTAATTTTCAGTATATTTGACTTTTGACTTTTTTGATTGATTTTTTATTTTTATTTTTATTGGATTGGATCAATTCATGAGCACACCTAATGAATACTTCTAATTAATAGTAATGTCACTTTATATTTGTCACTTTATATTGTTCAGCTCAGTTGTATGAATTCATAAAATTGTAATGTTTGGTAATCCATAAAATTCTTTAAAATCTTATAAATCTATAAAGTCTTTCTAAATCATATGAATTCATATTTTATAAATCTATTAAAATCCTTATTACAAAATCTTAATCATAAAAGACTTTTAAAAAAATATTATAAATCATTACATTTTTACAAAATCTTTTAAAATCCATCCACGAGACTTTTACTTACAAAAGAAAATCTTTTAAAATCTCAATTAAATACATCCACCTTTTATTAATTAAATAGTAAATATACCTTTAATATTTCTCAAAAACAAAAAAAAAAAAAACTTAAATACATAAATGAGCAAAGAATACTAGAGTAAAATAAATATTTTCTATGAATAAATGTCACATCAAAACTTCCTTTGTAGAAGTTATAGAAGATATGTAGATTCCCTGGAATAGTAATTTCTCAGAAAGGTTGATCGTATCAAGAACATTTGGGACAAGTTTCAACAAAATGCCATTGCAATCTTCAGAAGTTCCTCGGCACAACCTTCTACAAATAGATTATTTCAAGACAGGGAAAAAAGAGCTTTGAAATGCAGCTAATAAACTAGTCATTAGATAGCCACAGTGATGATAGATAGCCAGAAACTGTCATATATGCAAATCATAAGCAGGACAGCAACTGTCCAGAGTGAAGAGCAGCACTCATTATCTGATGAAAACACAAAATGGTCACATTACATCATATATACCAAATTTTCCAGGAAAGCCTCAGGGAAATCTGCATGAACAGCTGGATGAAGCTCAGTAAACAACTTGAACAGCATCATGTTCAGGAACTGAACCTGCAAAACACAAGTACCAAAATAAACTGCAGGGGAGGGAGAGGGGATTATTTGGAGAGTAGCCAGGAAGATCATTTCAGTAAATGAAAGCTGATTTTATTATAAAAATTAAATGTATGTACAAAAGGCTTTTCTCTGATTTATAAGAGCTACAACCAGGATACAGTGTTTGCTAACATACAATCACTAGGAATACCAACTTGTACCTAGAACAAAAATATCTTTACAGTGGAAGTCGTGAACTTCAACATGAGCAAAATCCAAAACAGTTGGATCTGTCAATAGAAACAGCTGGAGAAGGAAGTCTGCCAAAGAATATATATTAACCTAATTGAGGGCAGGAATAGCCATAAAACCATCCTATGTAACCAGTCATTTCTTAAAGGTACTTTGTTTCCTTTGTCATTGGTATAATGAACAGTACTATACAAAGAAAGCAGTTTCAAACCATCATATTCAAGTCTGAAAGGTCATCCATGGGAATTTCAAGGCCCATAAAGTCATCATGATCTTGCAATCCATCGTCCTCAATATTCAACCATGAACCAAGATCAGCACCTTGGTCACCAAGATCATCAGGAACACCAAGCACATCCATTCCAGGTAGTTGCAAGTTGGACAAATCAATAGGCTCATGGTCATCGAATTCACCCATGCCAAACTCATCTTTCTCCTTGGCAGTTCTGTTAGTAGACATTTCGTTAGACTTCGAAACAGAAGGCAAAGCTGTTTTAGGTTGCTCCGATAGCTTGCCAAGGAGGCCATTTACAGAAACAGAATGCTTAGTTGCTTTTTGCTTAGGCTTTGTTTTGAGTTTCCTTTCTCCCTTAGCACTGGATAATGCTGGCCTACCAACTTTGGTACTTCCATTTCTAGATAGCATTTCTCTGCATTGTCCTTTTCCATCTCTATCTCTCTCACTCCTCTTTCCTTTTGTACTATTTGATAGAGAACTTCCAGTGCCTGATGGAGCACTTGAACTACCAATGCTACCGCCAACATCATCTAGGGACAATTCCCTTTTCTTCACCTTGTTTGACCACAGATCTTCCTTCCCACTAGTTTGTTCAGATGAACCATTTATAGCAGGAAGAATATCTGATGAATTGAGATCATGATTTTTCATATTCTGACCAAATTGTGAAGGGTTCTGCTGTGAACCCATGGAACCTGCAGATAGAAAAACATGAATTAAATATCAAATTCCAGACTGTGCTCAGGAGCAAAAGAGGGGGGAACGGAACTTGATATAACAGTTAAGATTAAAAAAAAGGGCCTATAATCATCTGCTGCCCCACACCCAATCCTGTATCCAATATAATATTGGGAACAAAACAAAAATTTCACCTCTTAGTTGGCAGTTACCTCTTAGCTGGCAGTACCTTTTGCTTTAGTTGGGCAGTATTTAATTAGACAGGATTGGGGACAGAGGGTTCAAGTCCACAAGAAGATGGCATATAAAGTTAAAGCCATCTTTGAAATATGGCTAAAATGCTCAAACAGAACACAGCTAAGCTAGAAAAAGTATATTAGAATATTTATTCAAGAAAAGAGGATGATACCAGTTCTTGCTTCCAGAGAAAAGGAAGAAGCACAAGGTTTTGTGGATTCAGCCTCTATGCCATCTAATTGCCGAACAATACTTAGCTGTGAAGAAGCAGCAAGGAACATATCCTTATACAAAGGCTCATTGAAGCAGCTCTTGCCTGTACCTTCAAATTGCCGGCATCGTTCCAATGTTCGTTTAACAAATCCCAATGCAGCTTGCTTAGCGATTTTGTTGCTTGCATTTTTCCCACCTGATGAGTTAGGACCCCAGCAAGCCTGCCAATCAGTTATTATCAATTCACTCAGCCATACAACCTATTTATAAAGTAGAGAACACTTTCTAATATGATAGTATCATCTATTAACGTAATGGAGTGTTCAACTTTTATACCTAGACAATATAAATTACTTCATGCAAGATAACAAGGCAGGGCATGGAGTTTGGATTCTCTTATAAAAGTAAACACTAAAATAAGAATAGGTCAAAGATATCACAAGTCTGAATTAAAAAGGCAGAGTATGACATGGTTGATAGTTGCCATTTCCAGTTGTATGGTAAGATTTCAGGCTGTTGTTACCTCAACACCCCATCCAAGTCTTATTAGGACATTAAGATCACAAACTATTATGTGTATGATAAATTCTAGCACCTGCATTTAAGGCTACACACACTACTACAGAACAGAACATGGTCCTATACACTTGTAGATGTGTGTCCTTCCTCCATTCTTATACCTGGATAATCAGAGTTATAGACCATGGCCCAACTCTATAAATAATGTCCTGTCCACTACTCTTGTATAAAGATCTCTAGCCTTTTTCACTATGGTAAGAAAAGTCTTGGTCTTGGAGATAGTTGACTAGAATGCAAAAATTTTATTCCAAAACTGTAAACTGGATTATATGCAAAACGTGATATTGAACAATAAGAAGGTTACCATGTATTTCTCATAAGCCATCATGACAAGTTTGTCAAGAGCATTTTGTTCAAAATCCCTGTTAATCAAGATATTGAATTTCCAATAAGAGCTATATGAGCCACATAATTTAAAATTAAGTAAATAATCAGGGAATAAATGGTGGACATTTACTTTTCTTGAAGTTCTTTTGTCACTGAAGCCGATTTCAATAATCCATCTAGCAAGCATTTCCTCTTGGACATCTACAATATATATGAAAATAAAATCAAAAGGTGAATTATGTTAGATAAAATAAATAACTTCATTAGGTTCTATATTATATCTATAAATCAGATATCTGGATCTTAACCTGATCTGTATATTTATATAATACTTGGAAAGCAACATGCAAATTTTCAGAGAAGTTACATAACAGATGGAAAAAAAACATTGGGGAAAGAACATTTAGATGATTAGAAGTCAGAACATTATAGCTTGGCTTCAGCATCAGTTGGTACCTGTCCTTGGTAATGCTCCTCTAACCTAGTGATATCCTCACAAATTCCTTCATCATCTGTTTGCAGCATTTCAGGCTTGAAAAACAAAAAGTAAAAACAATAAGTACATACTAATCTTAATCTACAGCAGATTTTACAATAACAGACAGAACATCTTGAAATAAATTCTTTAGGTCTATTGATGAATAGACTGCTGAAGGAACTACAGAATAAACTAGAACAAAATAGTTTAATCAAATCTGATATTGATTCGTAAGCTAACCACTGATTCTGGGGAAATTCCAATACTTTGAAGCTCCAAGAGAAGTTTTTCATTCATACCCAAGGTGGCAAATTGCAACTCTGAACAGATCAAGGTAGGCATGTTTTGGCTTGAATTTAACCTAGTTGATGGGATATCAACTATATCACTTTCAGTCTCATCATGTCCTGACTTCCTAGTTATCCTATAACCGTTGTAAGGAGAATGACAAGCAAGATGAGAATTAGATCGAGAATGGTGATCCAAACTTCTCAAATCCAACTCTCTGTCAGCCTCAGATTCAGTATCACATGCATCAAACATGATATCTTCACTTTCACTGCTACATTCCTCTGAAATCAGAGCAGATATTAGCCTTTGACAGAAGGGAATTCCATTAGAATCTCCTTTAGCTAGTTGTAATCGTTCTGCTACAATTCCAGCACCCGTTTGATCACCAGGTTCAAAATCTCTTTCAGAGCCAGTTAACCCAAACCCATTAGCCACAGCTTCACAATCATCTATGTATGGAGGAACTGGAGTTGGCATCAATCCACTTGATTCGAGATTTATCTGAAAGATGAATGAATTTTTATTAGAAATTTAAATAATTTATTCTCATGATAGGTATGTCTAAGAAATTTAGATCAATAAAATCATGCTTTAATCTCCAGTATTAATAAAACGATAATTTATGCAAGATTGGTTGGGAAGTTTATAATATATATCAAACCATGTGTGCATGTGTGCATATAAGGAATAAGCATAACTGATAATATAATGGCCATAGTTCCATACAGAATCAGGACACACATTTATAGTAAAACCAATAAATTCTAACTCCAGAATAATCAACCAAAGGATTCATCAGGGCTATTAGATTATGGACACCAGCACAAATCTGAAGTATCACTAAACTACCTTTTCTTACAAATGATTGCACCATAATTGAAGTGTGACTAGAGTCATGTTGATCACTGATCTAACACATACTCTTAAAAAGAAATGCATAACTCATAATCACCAATAGGGAAAAAATTAGTACCTTCTGTTTCCAGTAAGCAAGATCCTCCTCACTCATCAAACCAAAGAAAGGCTCCATCTGCCTCCAGAATTGGCTGGAAAAAGCATGAGCTGCAGTAATAAGGAAGTACAGAACTACTCCATCAGATAAAAAAATATTTAGGCTACACACTTAGATAATGTTTAGTAAGATTCATACCAGAGTTGATAACACCCTTTACAGCAGCCAATAATTCTTCATGTCCATCTTCTGACCCAACTAAAACAGTGAACCCCAAAGTGATTAATGATATACTTGTATTATACACATATGAAAAGCTGAGATAATTATTCTTTTCTAGAAACAGAAACTAGTACCAAGAAAATCTGCTGATGCACTAATTGCTGACTGTTTCTGACGTGCGTATGCCTTACGATCAGAAAGTTTCCTGGTTGGTGGACGACCTGCCCTGCTACATAGAATCAAAAACATTAGCTTTAATCTGTGTGCCTAAACAAATTGTCAAACCTAAGCAATAGAAGTATTTTAACCTTTCACTCTTCTCAAGTCCTAGTCTTGAACTTCTAAGTTGCTTTACAGTCCCTATATTTCCAAGCTTCTCAGATGTCACTGGCGTTGGTGACCGTGCAGCGGGAAAATTGCGTCCTGTCCTACCTTGCCTCCGAACACCATCTCCATGTTCTTCCCCAGAGACAAGCTTATTTTTCCTTGTTGGAAGGACCAAGTTAGAAACCTTATGAACATTTTGTCCAGCTTTCTGATCTATCTCCTCTGGTTTCCTGCCCTTCTCTTTTGGTTTAATCTCAGCTACCCCTGACTCTTCACTTTCAGATAAGGTAGCTGAAGTTAAAGAATCACCTTTTAATTTAATTTGCTGAGGAGAATTGCCAGCCAAACATCTAACAAATCCCAACCCAAGATCATTTCCAGTCACATCAGATACAGAATCCAAAGCAGGGGAATCATCATTACTTGATACATTGGGCACAAAATTTGTTCTTCTGGCAGTACGGGAGCTCTTTTGTGGCCTCTGCCAGTGCACAACAGGTGGGGAAGATGATCGTGCGGATGTCACACGCTTGCGACTGTTAGTGCCAACACTGGCAGGGGGCTTGGTCATACAATGCGAGGGCTCCCAGTCATTAGGAACAGATGCTCTATGGACACCAGGTGACACCTTTGGGCCAACTCCTGAACCAGATCGTGGCGCCCGAATAGGTGTATTCATTTTTGCACTTGAATTAGGGCTCGCTGAATTATATTCATTGCGAACAGTTGCCCTGGGCATAGAACAATTGTAGAGACAAAATCAATATCAGTTATAGATTACATTTTTTATTAAGACAGTAAATTTATTAAGTCAATTAGAAAATTACAAAGGGAAAGCAGGATAAGAATCATCCTTGAAAAGAGAAGAAAAAGTAAACAACGAATAATAAACATCAACATAATAAAGCTACCCCATCCTTCATCATATGCAAGTCAAACACCTAATCTTATCCTAAAGCAGTTGCTTATCTCAAAACTCCTAATCAATTATCAATTATAGGATATATATCAAGACAAAGAAAGAGCTATGAGTACTAATCATAATGCATTAGGATCCTTAACAGAAATGGAGCAAATAAACAAACCATCAAAACAAAGAAATCAAGGAGAAAGCTACATGAAAAGAAAAAAATGGATTTCGATGATTAATGTAATTTTCTTTTTGAAAGAAATAAATTATGATAAGAAGAAATGAGATCCAGTTTGCTTACTTGTTAACAGCTCTGAAATTCACCCTTTCCTTGTCTGAATTAACAGGATGATCCCGCCTATCATTGACAGCAGAATTATTTTCTAGGTCACTTCTTGGGGTAGAGACACGTATGCCCAACCCTAATTGTTGAGAGACACCATCTGATTTTCCAGCTCCAACAGTTCCATTAGAAACCCCCGACCTAAACCAAAGATACATGAAAGTATTATATGATAGCCTATATTGAAGAAAGATAATCAATAGGAATTAAAAATAAATAAAAAATTCTTGTTACATGATATCTTCCATCAAAGATCCTTGAAATCAGAGAGAATTTAGCACAATTCCTCACAACTATATTCTCTTGTTACTTCAGCTACAGATGAGTTTGGAGCCTTTCACCATTTAACACAATATGTAAAGAAAACTCCACCAACTTGCTCACTTATTTTCTTTCATTCGCGTCTTTGTGTTATAACAATAGAAGGAAGATATGCAATAAATTACCATTGGTAGAACAAGGGAGCTATAGCTATCCTAACACATGATATGCGATTCTTATGACGTCAACTCAAGTACTTATTATCTAGCATTAGATGTGTATAGCGCCGGTAATAAATTGCTAATACTGATACTAGATGAACAAGTAATTTAAAGTTTTAATTTGCAAAATACAGTGTTTACAATGAATGAGTAAAGGCATTGTTGCGCATCATTATATTGAATCTAAATTTTAAAGCATAAACTTTTAACAATAATTGTTTATATAAATTGCTGCGTTAATTAATCTACATATTGGGATTGGAAAGATATAATCAACAATCACATAAGAATATATGATTAGTACATTCACTATAAGACAATACTTGAACCTGCCCTATGACAGGGACTTGGGTATTACGGGGTGCCTAAGTCCCACATCGAGTAGTATGGGATGCAAGGGGGGAGGGCCAAGCACTCAAATACTCCACCAAGCATCCCATACTACTTAATGTGGGACTTAGGCACGACATATTACCCAAGTCACTATCATAGCACCATCACTAGGAGCCAACATCTCGATAGCTCACACTTTACAACACTTCACTCAACTTTCTCGTCAAATTAAAATCTTTTTTTGGAATGAACCAAGGATATTACACAAACAATCACTAATCCCTTCAAGCCATAGAGATCACCCAAATGGGTTTTGTCACTCTCAATAAAATATTTTCATATGCATGGCCAAGAGTGATAGTTGTGCCAAATGGCATTGTCCGATACAAGGGGAGCAAGCAGGGCCTCCCCCTCCTCCCTACAAGGGGAGCAAGCAGGGCCCCCCCCCCCCCCCCCCCCCAAACAACAAAAAAAAAAAAACACACACACACAGAGGAACCTTTTATGTATATATGAGGGGAAAAAAGAAAAAGTAAAATTAAACAAAACACTAGTAAAGGAAAATACATAAAAAATAGGTTTTTGAGTTAATATCAGCTAAATTTTCTTCTAGTAGCAGATCATATCTCTATTTTTACACGTAAAATTAATAATAAATATTTTTGTAAAACTTATTATTTATTCAATACTTATTTATTAGAAGTTAGATATATAAGTAATAGTGTAAAAAAAAATCGGCTCCCCCTTTAATACATTCCTGGATCTGTCCCTGGGCGTTGTGTGATTCATGTAGCCGACCTCACCCTGTGGGATAAGGCTTTGTTATTATATGGCCAAGAGTGAATGTTGGCCAGCATGCTTAAGGGATCCAACTATTTACCAATTGTAGCAGGCTTTTGTTGGTAGATTATTAATTAAATTTATGGTTAAGTTAGTAATTTGGTCTGTACACTTGACACTGTTTTTCAATTTTGTCCTTACATGAAAAAACCCACATTTTGGTCCCAAAATTAAAAGGCATTTACACATTGGTCCCTGCCTATAACAGTGTTGTATTTGGTCCCTATACTTGACAAAGGTTTAGTCCCTACATGAAAAAAGTTTACACTTCATTTTGGTCCCCAGATGAAAGAAAGAAAGAAGAAAATCTCGACACTGTTTTAACTTTGGCAAACAAGTATAGATTTTTAAACATCTTTTTTGTAGGAACCAATTTGTAGAGCTATGCAAGGACTAAAATGAAAACTGTGTTTGGTATAGAGACCATATTTTTAATTTAACCAAAATCTATTTATTTATTGCTACATAAATTAAAATCTACATATGGATAATGGGGCAGAAAATTTATTGATACATAAATATATAAATGGAAAAAAAAGTAATAAGTATATATTCCAGTTATGCACATCTTACTACTTCCCTAAATCTTCAAACCTTTTAATCTTTTTGTTTTTCCTTTTCATTTTCATATATAAAAGCCATTAATTAATTTATTTATCATATTACCTACTCACAGTTAAAATCAGTATTATTCAATGAATGATTTACAGCATGTGTACCCATATATATACAAGTAATATGCTATCTAAAAGATAAACTAATCTTATCTTGAACCTACAATTTTGGATCAAGTAAATTGTCGTATCAAATGTTAATAATAAGGAAACTAAATATCTGATTAAAATCAACACTAATAAATTATTATAGGGAAGCAAGAGAGAATATGTAAGCTAAGGATTTTTCTATCCTGTGCAATTGCACAGGTTAAATAGCATTAATTGTTCACTTTTAACTAACATTGATTAGTTAATTAATTATGTTTTCTCGATGGAAGTAATTATCTCTCTTTCCTATTTATTTTACTACTATAAACTCACCTCTTTATACTCTATCTCTCCTATTTATTTTATAAACTTGCATCGTTATAATCTATCTCTTTCTACTGAAAAATTATAATTAATTGATTTTATTTTACTGCATCTCCTTGTCAAGAGATAAAAAAAAGTAACTAGTTCTTTTATGGTTTTTTTTAGAATATTTTAATTTGTTTGTTGTTCCTGTATGAGAAAAAAAAACTGTAGAGTTTTCAAATTAAAAATTATTTTATATTTACTTTTTAAAATGAGGGCAAGCCCTGACACGGTAAAGTTGTGCCTTGGTGACTTGTTGATCATGGGTTCGAATCTGGAAACAGTCTCTATGCATATGCGAGGGTAAGGCTGTGTACAATATCTCTCCTCCTTACCTTCGCATAGCGAGGAGCCTTTGGACAATGGGGTACATAGTTTCTTTTTTAGTTTTTTTAGTTTTTTATTTATTTAGTTTTTAAAATAGGTTTCAATCATTATTGGCTTTTTGCTTTTTATTGCAGTATATTACTTTTCAAAATACTGTAGATAAAGATTGCAGTATTTGTTTTTTTAACCCAGTATACTAGTATTACTTTTTTTTCGCTGTATGAGTTAAGGAAATCTGAAAAAGAAAAACTTTACAGAGCTAGTTACATTTTGATGGAGATGCTGTAAAATAAAAACAATCAAGGATAACCTTTTAGTGGAAAGAGGGAGATTATAAAGAGGTGGGTCTACAAATATTAGAGTATACATTCATGATTCTTTTAAGAAAACATAATTAATTGATGAAAGTTAATTAAAAGTAGATAATTAATGCTACTTAACCTGTGCAAACTTGAACAAGATAAAAAAACCCATAAGCTAATTATGTCTAAAACAGTACAAATGCATACAAATACATTCATGATTCATACCTGAAAGAATGAGAATCATTACTCAATTTTGATCGAGCATCAGTGGCTAGTCTTTGTTGCATTCCGTGTTTAGTTTCCTGGAAAAGGTTAACAGGTTTTGTCAATGCTGCATTTGGAGACCCATCTGGTTTGATGCCAGAACGCTTCTTCTTCATTCTTGACTTTTCCCACCCATCACCTCCAATTAGTAAAGTTCGTTCCTCACCCTCAATTGCACCACTATTGGCAATCCGTATTTCTTTATCTCTATCTACAGTCCCCGATGGCCTGACAAGAGAATTAGTCCGTATATCCATCTAGAATTTATCAAACCCAAGTCAGTTTTGCTCAACAGATTTTAAAGCAAACCAAGGTAATCTGAAATCAGACTCTCCCATATAAAGAGAAGTAAAAATAAAGTTGTAAAGCCACAACCACAAGCCATACTCTGTAATTTGGCAATTTCATAAAAGCAATGAGACACTCGTAACAAACCTAGAGTTCATGAAAGACATGCAATATACATATACATACATATATATATATATATATATATATATATATATATACGGGTAAGCATCAAGTTACTCAATTCAATAACTAATTGTATACATTAAATTTCCATAATCCAACCATTAAATTAGAAGTTCTTATTAAATAGATCAAGTCTATAAATTTTTATAAGATTTTAAAAGGCACTTAATAATTCATTAAGTAAATTTAGTTTAACATACAATACACTTTTTAAAAATATAAAAAAAAAATGTCAATTATAAGTGTGATTTATCTAAAATTTTGTATGCATAATTGTTGAGATAATATCAATTATCAAAATATTCAATGGCTAGATGATAGACACTGGACCAGGCCGAGAGTTTTTGAAGAAAGTAACTTTTAAGAGTTAATCCTAATTGATCCCTACCCTATATGTATATGTTCAAAAGAATTCATAATAGATTTCTACACATTAGGTGGTATCTCTAAGAACTGAGGGAAAATGTTCGAGTTAGCAACTTTTGCTAAACCAAATTTGAAACAGGACCCCATGTTACACAGATGTAACAAACACTTTGATGAATATTACAACTAAGGGATGTCTAAATAGTTAAACACTACTTAAAACCACAACTTATTTACATGAGAACAGCACAAAACTGAATAAGTTATATTAGAAGGCATAAAAAGAAATGGAATATTGTGTTGATACTAGCAAACAAGCACAAAGAAAACAAAGACACATACCCTTACATCAACCAAAGAAGTTCGAGTGCGCTTGTTAGAAACATTTTTGGTTCTTTCTTCCAACTTCGGTTGGTCATGTTCGAAACCACCTGTGACTGCATGACCTTCAACTCCAACCTTACCTGTACTTGTTCCCAAGACTAATCGATCATTTAACATGAAACTAGAACGTTCATTAGAAAAAGTTTCAGCTCGAGACCTTTTCTTTGAAATTATATTTTGGAAATCTTTGTTGAATCTAGACAAGGCTTCACTAAACATTTTAGCACGATCCCTGTTGAAGAATACAATGTTATTAAACAGCTCTAACTTCAATGCCAGTAGTAAAACATACAAAGAATGAAAGAACTACCTTGCCCTCCTAAAACTTGTGTGTAAACTATCCCTGAGTCGTTTGATATCTTCTGGTACTGGGGATGATAGTTGCTTGCCTTTGGCAGAACTTGATGGAGAATCATCAGGAGAAATTCCAAAAGCAGCACTGACAAGTCGTTTATAATCTATTTGACGATTAGACTTATGCTCTGGAGCCACCAACTTTAGATTAAAACGCACACAACTGAAGAAGCTCACCACATCCCCTTGTGTTGCTGAAGAACTGCTTCTTGACATGCTTGGAAGAGAAGACAGAATTGGACTTTCCATGCTTTCACGAAAGCTACCTGATCTATCTAACGAAGGAACTATGTGGGATCGACACTGCCCAGAGTACAATGGTCTATCTGGGCTGCTAGAAGATATATCAAACTTGGTGGATGTTGCCATAGCACTAATTCCCACACATCTCTTGAACTAAATACGCAGAACAGAGATTGGTGCATGACAAAGATTAGCACTATACTGACTAAAGCACATAAAGGGCAAATCTATATTACAAGGGAAACAATTGGATGTGTACCTGAAAGGATCAAAACAATAACACAGTATAATCAAACTCTACAGGCTGTAATGTAGAAATATTCATGTGCACAGTAAAAGACTTGGGATAGAAAGTCAAGATTCATGCTCAAAAGCACCCTAAATTTGTATGATGAACACAAATTTTTTAAAATTCATCAAATGCTAAGGGTTTGTAACACAGCACATAGAATTTGTCTGAATGACTCAACTATCTATCATTATCCTAGTCCAACTCATCTACGTCAAAGTAAAAATTAAAAGGAATAATATGTTATTATAACTAATTATTTACATATATGACAAAAACAAGTTTACAGAAATCTCCAAATGCAGAGGAAAAAAATACACTATCAGAACCAGCATTCTTATATAAGCTACTTAAAATATACACTCACAAAACACACCAAAGAAAAAGGCTTCATGGTCAAGTATTTCCCTTAGCACCATTTTACATAAAATGTCATGAAACAATTGGATAAAATTACATTATATAAACCTCTCCATTCTGCTCTACGTAGGACCTTGTCCTCGTTCTTATATCACAAATCTTATCAGCTCTCTGTACAGTGTACCACCTCAATTTTAAACTTAATCTCCTGGACAAAATATCATTTTAATAAAATATACCTTTAAGACTGATCATACAAAAACTTCATAGCACATTACCCCTCTTCTAATTTACTTGAACAATCTTAGTTAAAGTTTAATGAAGAAAGATTAGGGTCAAATTTGCTGTTTTTAGGGGGGGTGGGGGTGGGGGTGGGGGTGGGGGATCACTAGATGTAATATATTTATTTAGTCTAAACAACAACTACAACCATTAGACACCCTTTTGATATAATGTAGATATTTTTGAAATGGCAGATTATTGAATGAATAAACTTAAAACGTGGAATTGACCACGTGTAACAAACCTTCCAATTCTACCTGGATCAACATTGTGCTCTACTGACAAGTTCATCTCAACTTTAATGCAAATCATGTTGATTGCAACCATGGATCAAATTCATATACAAAACACAAACAAACTTTGCAAACTGATTTATTTTACTTTACCAACCCTAACTATTACATAGAGAAATGTAAGTTAATAGACATAAATGCTCAATGTGGCAACAAGATGAAATCTACATGATTATGAATTATGACAAATGCTATGAAGATTTTGTCAACAACATACTATATGCAAACTAATTACTGTGACTAGTGACTTCAAACACCAATCTTGGACCCAAGAACTATACTCCATTAGTCCATCATCAATTTACCATATTCTCAACATACACAGGTAGTCAACATAAAGACAAGATGACTACTTTTTCTTTCAATTAGAAATAATCAACAATTCTAACCGCCACTTTAAAAGTAACCCCATCAAGACAATTGAGTTTTACTGCCTGAATTTGTAAACCAGTGACAACAGATGCACACTATTGTTTACAAGTTCCCCTTCCTACACTAACTCTGGTCTACTCCTACTCCTATAATAAATTCCTCAATTCAATGACATTATCTGCCAATATACAGGGAATGCCACACAGTAAATAAAAAAATAAATCACACGCCCTCTGAACTTCAAGCATACATTTTCTCATTTTAAAATTTAGTACACAAAACATTCAATTAAAAAGCCAAACATAAAACAAAATTAGCAAGATTTATCTATCTATAAACAACAATAGTTCTGTTTCACAAGTTTTAGCTACTCCATGCATGCAGATACTCTTTCTCCTCTACTTCCCCAATCTCACTTCGTTCGAAAGCTCAACAAAACACATACAGGAAGCAGCCAGAACGTTAAGAAACCCTAACGGTTGAATCAATGCAAAAACCGAAAAATCAAAAACAAGAAGCATCCTATTAACGCGAAAAATACTACAACTTCAAAATCAAAACCCTAGAAGTTAAACAAAAGATGAAGCAATTAAATAACAGCAAACTCAAAAAAATAAAATAAAATAAAAATTGATGCATCGAAATATACCTCGAATCTTGTAATGGTGCTTGTTATTGGTTTTCTTAATAGCTGAGAAAATTAGAAGAAACGAAAAGCGTATTAGAATTTGATCTTGCTGTGAGCTCCAAATCGAAGTTCGTACGAAGAAGCCATGGAGGAGGAGGACACCGGTGTTTTGATCGGCAATGAATTGGACTAAGGTGATTTTACCTTTTTGCCCATCCTTGTGTGTTTTTGGAAAATTTAAGAGCCCTGGTTTGGCAGGGCGATTTTGTCACTACAATGCCATATACGGTATGACTGACATTGAATTACATGTGATTATGCTATCATCAATAATGTACTATAGTCCACAAATACAGCCAATAATATAATAATAATTGTTCCTATTATTCTTATAATTTACTGCATAATATGTACTGTTCAAAATCAATATACTTTGTTATTATTATTAAGAATAATATGAAAGAGAATATAAATTTCTGCTCGTTCCAATTTATTAAAAACAGTATCCATTTATATTTAAATATAATTATTGTATTGAAAAGGACAAATAAAAATATGAGTTTAATATTTATGTATTAATTATGTAAAATAGTTTTATATAATCGTCTCATTATAAATTATAATTTGAATTATTTTAAAATAATTATTTTAAAAATTAATAAATTTATTGTACATGATATGATATCATAAGTTATGATATGATTTGAT
>PYAF01003932.1:1208762-1231112 GCA_007407185.1 Glycine tomentella | reverse complement strand
TACATTTTGCAATTTAATTCCAGTGCTTATTTCGTTCTGTTTCAATCTCGTTTTCGTTTCTGTTTAATTCTCCAATTTCGTTTCTGTTTCATTCTGTTTATTTCACTTTCAGTAATTAGGTTTTCGTTTATGTTTAACTCAATTCGTGTTTCTGTTCTTAATTTCGAATCAATGGAAGGCTAAATCCTAGGGTTGGACCGTAGGACAGATTGCAAACCCTCAATGGAGTTTCTCTACGTTTTATAACTCTGTTCTGTTTGATTCTTCTTGTTTGGGTTTCTGCTCTGTGTTTTTCGAATTAGAATCATGCTTAGTGATTCTGAGTTGATTGATTCAGTAATCTCAGTTTGCTTAATTCTGAGAGCTTGCCCTAACGAGGTTCACGTTTGCTTAATTCGTGTAATGAAGTTTTAGGTTAATCTTCGCTTAGTTGATTAATCTGGACTGATAAGAATTAAGTAGGACAGATTACCTTTTGTGAACCGAGGATATTAGAGGCGCAATCTGTTCGAAGGGTCTGACTCGTTTTAAATCACTGCGTTAAAGTATTATTTCTGTTTTGTTTTAATTCTGCATTCTATCAAACAAAAACCCCCCTTACGCGTTTAAACCCTTACACAGACGACATTTGATCCTTGAGAGACGACCTAGGAGTCGCTTCCTAGTACTACATTTAAACAATATTAATTTGACGGAGTGCGACCTCCGATCACCAGCATACCTATTACACACTTTGAAGGTTGAAAAGTTGAGAACTATTTTGGTATTAAGCAATATGTGTATAAATCAAAGTCCAAGCATATTATTTTTTGGTACAAAGATGGAAAATTGACAATGTGGCATGGATTTATAATTTCATGCAAACTATCTGAATCTCTCACCAGTAGCCAATTCCAGTGGCTTGAATTCCATACACATTTGACACTATTCACTAGAGTTTAACATAGTTGTATAGGGACATGTATTATATACTTATAATAGCCCTTATTTGCTCTTCAGCCTCACTATTTTTGTTCTTTATAGTGTTCATCTCTAATTCCAATGTACTTAGCTTCATGGCTAAATTTTCCTTGTCTTCCATAAGTCTTTCTTGTTCTAGGATTTTTCTGTCAATTTCGTCTTTCATTTTTAGAAATGCTCTGCTCTTTCAATTCATTTTTCTGAGCATGTAATGTGCCTATGTCTGCCAGCAGATTGTCTATCTTGAAAATAATATGAACACACATATTAACCAAGAGGGGGGGTGAATTGGTTAAAACTTGGCCTTTTAAAATTTAGTAAGAATCAGAATTATAAGATCATATCACACTTAAAACCAAGAATGCTTCAATCAATCAAACCACTCAGCTCAAGAAAACAATTACGTAAACTTTTACTTGTTGAGTAATAAAGATTTCACCAAATAGTTTCATATTAAGATAACAAGAAAAGAATAAAGAATATTATCAACACAAGAACTTATACTGGTTCACCCCTCAAAAGAGAAGTCACATCCAGTTTCATCTAATCAACAACTATGATTAGAGTTTCACTATCAACAAAATCTGTTCTTTACAAGCTTACAAAGATCACCTTTTATCAACCCTTGATAGAGAACTGAAATCTAAGCACCATTTAGACTTCTAATGATCAAGACATAGAAAACTCTTCTCTATTCTTCCCTCTAGAGAACCCTACTCTATAAAAGCTTAAAGAACCCTTTTGCAATAGCAAATAACAAGCTAAAATGTAAAAAAAGGATTACAACCAGAGTGTAGAGGAGGGATACAACCTTATGATCCAAGGAATGCAAATGCAAATGTTACCAATCAATAATCAGGTTGAAAGAAAGCAAGTTTCAAACCAAGCTCTCCAAGAAAATCCTTTGAAAATCTTGTCCAAAGAGAATTCTACCAATGATTCATGATAATCTTGAATTGTAGGAAAAGAGCTTTGTTACTCAATGAATTTTTCTCTCAGTTCATAAGCCTTTCGAAAATTGTGAAAATCTCAAATTGTAAGAGTGTATATTTTTCAAAAAGACTTAACAACTTTATAGGTAAACTAATGTAACTGAATATAATCGATTAATGCGTTCATGTAATCGATTAATTACCTTTAAGTAATCGATTAATGGTTTATGTAATCGATTAATTTGTTCTTGAGCTTTCAGGAAAAGATGCATGAACAAAGTAATCGATTAGTTCATCATGTAATCGATTAACACAAAGTTTTTCCTTTTCACAAAATTGCTTAGAAATCGATTACAGATAAATGGTAATCGATTAAGACATACATGACTTGTTCTATTTTTGTACTAAATAATCGATTACTTAATGCTGGTAATCAAATATTCTGTTCTTCAAGGCTCAAGTAATAGATTACCAATTTGTGGTAATTGATTAAAGCAGTCAAAAAGAATTTTTCCAAAAACTTGAAATTTTGAGCACTTGCCTTTTATGCAATCATGAAATCTTAAAACTTTTTCACAAACCATGTTATTTTGTTAAATGATGAATGCAAGCAAATGAATGATGTTTATGCAATTCTATGGATCATAAGATGAAGCTCTCATATATCTAGATATTACAAATGCCTTCAATTGAATGACATGTTAAAAACTAAAACCTCATCCAAGCTTCAACATATATCTTGATCATTCTTCAAGCTCACCCTGTATCTAACATATCTGAGATGTTAAATCTAACATTTCAAAAGATGACTCATTCTCATTATCTTTGAGTTTCTTCATCATAGCAGATAGTTCCTTTTCTCTTTCTCTGAACTTTATTTCAAGTTTTGATATTTGGTTTTGTAGTCCTGAATTGAGCTCTCCTAGCTCCCTTGCTTCAGTTGTGTTGTTCTTAATTTGCTCTTCCATATATCTCTTCTGGTTTTGCAGTGATTCTAATTCTTGCTCCAGGGTTGTGGCTTATGCCTCAAGTTCCCTGAATTGATTTGAGGTATATATAAGTGGATATATTTTAATGTAAATTTTGTTATATAAGTGAATCTTTTGACATTTGACTTGATAAGGTATATATATTGATTTCAATGTTCAATGTAACTTGTAGGCACTTTTCCTTTTCCTGTTTGCATAGCCATCACGACATTCATTGTTGAAGATTTCACAAAGATCATCATCACAGGTACGAATGTCTTTCATATTTTTGTTAGCCTATTTTTTCTTATGATTGGAGGAAGCAGCCCAATCCGGGAGCACAAAAATAATTGTTCATCCTCTATCTCTCGTTAGACGACATGTGAAGTGAAAGATGGCTCGCACGAAAAAATCATGATAGATATCTGAGGCGGCACAGGAAATTGCATAAAGGATTGTAAGTAAATTTTTTGTTTCAACGATATTTTATTAAAATAACAACAACAACTTCGTAAACTCATGTGGTATTTTGTTGATCGCAAGATACCCTAGAAAAACAGTCTACACAAGGTAGCTTTGTCGTCCATGGATGTCAGGATGTACTAACTGCTGTCATTGGGCGACCAGAGCACTCTAGCCGTGTCCGTACTACTTCAGCAAGCTCTCGCACGTCTACATTGATTAGGTCGAGTGAGTTGGATCGGTTCGACTCAAACAGAATTTTAGGGACGAGCTGGAGCAGTCGATCACTGAAAAAGTGACTCGACAACTAATGTCATCGTTCAGCTAAATGCAGTCCCAGATGCAATTGCAGAGTTTCATATCGCCTCCTGAGGTTGAGGTTGGTCCTTCTGCTGCCCGTGTCAGCATGAAAGAAAGTTGTGTCGATCCCTCGAGCAGGACCCAGACACGAGTGCATCAGACAGGTGATGGTCGTATGTTGATGACGATCCTTCCCACTGGTTGCCCTTGGAAGAGTTTATGAGAGGTCGACAACCGTGCACAACATCCCTTTGGCCAATGATCACGTGAAGGTGGGTGTTGAGGAAGTTCGAGATGCTGATGCCCGTGTCTCTGTACCCACCGAAGAGGTTCAGTTAGTGGGGCAAGGTCTTGACACCTTCCTTGCTTGGCCTACGACACATCTTGTACAACCTATTTTAGAAAAGGTATTTCTTTTTTGTTGTGTTTATTATCATTTAAAAATGATTTGTAACATATAAAGTGTTGATTGTCATTGACTTGTGTTTATTAACTATGTAGGATAAATAGGGACCTGAGGAACCAATGAAACCTGTAAATAAGTCGAAACCTGATGACGATCCCTATACCAGATCGCATTGACAACCCCCCAGCTTTTCCTCATGCCTATGTAGGTGTCGTGGGATACTACTGTGTTAGGGGAGTATAATAACGACTTCTCCTTGTACATAAAGCATGAAGATATTTATGAAATAATACATGGTGGTCAATGTCTCAACATCTCTGTTTTACAACTTTGGATTTTGTAAGTCATTTTACATTAGAGTCCATTACATAACTAATTATTTTAAATTAATGCATAATCAACTTTATTTTAAAAACAATAGGCATATGAATGACTTAAGTCTACAATCAGATAATGTCTTTGTGTATGGATTCCTTGAGCCACAATCTATAAGGAGATCTGGCCAATCGCAATTTGAATCTGAAGAATATATTAAGAAATGGATGCAGAGTTCACATAAACATGTCTACCTAGCAACGTACTTGAATGGGTAAGTAAAATTGTACAAATCAATTTAAATAATGTATGTACTATAATAACTGAATGTTCCCCAATGTAATGCATATTGGCAACTGGTTGTTATATGTCCTAAGGACAATGTTGTCGTGTGACTATGTTCGTTGCATAATAAGCCCAATAGCTACTTAAAAGGAATAACATGACAGTTGTAATTTCTAAGACATTTACTTTATTATTTGTAAGACATCAATATGTTAATTGTACAATATGCATGCATGTTTCTCTTAACCAGTGCTTTGAAGGGATTCAACAATATTCAAGGAACTAAATCCAAGGCTACTGTTAAATGGATTATAGTTAAAGTAAGTTATTTAAACAATGATTGATGTCTTCAAAATTACATTTATTACTATGTACACTAATTTTCGTTTAACTTTGAATATTTTATTAAATTTAGTGTAATAAGCAAAGAGGAAGCAATGAGTGTGATTATTATGTCATACATTGGATGTCAACGATAGTATAAGAAAGTTTCATGGATAATTGGGAGATGATAATTGTTTACTTCAAAACTAATTTTATTTGTCATACATGTTTTTATTTATACTTATTAAGTTATGTTTTATTATATCATGTAGTATTTTACTGATCAAAGACTATTGGAATCATATTGAAGGCAATTTAGATTCAGTGGGCAAAATTTTATCTTAGAGTTAGAAATGAAAAACTAGGTGGTTAAGGAATTTTAACAATTGTATAAATAGTTTAATTACAATCGATTATAATAGAATGATTTTATGTATTGACATTCTTGTGTTTACTTATAATTCATAGTAAATTCGTATTGTATTGTGAAACTGCCTGGATTAGTCTGTTTTTTAATTTGCAAATTTAATTTGGGTAAAATTTAAAAAACATGCAATATTTTTTAAAAAATTAAAAAAAATCAACATCAATTTTTAGTAAAACCGATGTTGTTCTGCATAAATCAACATCGATTTTTGTGAAAATCGATGTTGTTGTTTGTAAATCAACATCGATTATTAGTAAAATCGATGTGGATTTCACATATTTTATAGTTTTTTCCGTTAATTTCTTATTAGACGACATCGATTTTTTAAAAACCAATGTTGTGGTGTTATGTTAACATCGGTTTTTAAAACCGATGTTAACGTTGATACTTTCAACGTCGGTAGTTTCAACATCGATTAAAAATCAATGTTGAATGCTATTTTTCTAGGAGTGTGATAAAACAATATAACCTAAAAATGGAGAGAATTACAAGTTTTCTACTACAATAATTTGATATCAATTATCCACTTTGACAATTAACTTCAAACTCAAGTCTTGAAAAAATAATAACAATATGACAAAAAGAAGAGACAAGATTAAGAAAGAAATTAAGAGAATGAATTGAGAATATTAATTTTATAATGTATATATAGAGGTGACTTTCAATGAAAGACTTATAATTAATTACAAATTAATATCATTATTTAACTTCACCATCAAAAGGTGACTTTAAAAGTTAATGACTGTCTAGACATGATTTGGGTATGTGAAATTGGGAAAATGAATTGTTGCAATCTCTTTGACCAAAGGCCATCATTGAGTCTTTCTAATTTATAATACCATGAATTCACTTAGCTGTGTTGCCTATGATTGTGTGTCACTCAATGAATATCTAGGGTATTAGTAACTTCTATTAGAAGGCCTAAGTTGTCTTGATGTTGACACAGGCTTATACATTTTATCCAAATTCAAAATAATTCAAATATGATTTAAAAATTCAAATTTCCCTAATATAGATGAAACACAATTCCTTAGCATAAAATTACTTTACTTCAATTCAATGTTCTACTTCCATAGATTTACTAAAATCAAATCATGTATTAAAATTGAAATACACAATAACATGTCGTACTATATTCAGTCAAAACATATGTAAATGACTCCTCATGATACACACTCAAGATAAATCTTTGGGCAATAACAAACAACATTATACAATGAATCTTCAAGCTCTCAACAATGTGTTATTTTGATTCATTTATTTAGCTTGTTTTGTTATGAATTGTAATGTTACATTGTTTGTAAATTATGTTCGGGTAGTGACAATAGGGGGCACAACAATGTAAGACATAGGTATCACATATGACATACAAATGGTTGGTTATGATTACATTGTGGAGATGTCATGTAATGAATGGGGGCACATGATAGAGAAGTATATAACATATTAAATTTAATGATTAGACTTGAGTCTTTTATTTTTACTCCAACTTGTCACATATTGTACCATGTTTGGGTCCCATTAATATATTATTAAGTTTTCCTATTAATAAAAAAATTAAAATTAGGGTAAGGTGAATGAAAAGAATAGTGGTATTCCAACGCATTTTATCCACAAATGAGCCTTATAAAGGTTTAAAAAATAGTTCGAATAGGCCAATAAATCAGTAAAATCAATTACAAGTTTACTACCTTTCGAAAAATTAACATATGAAAGTTTTAAAACACTTCTTATATAAATAATTCTCAAATCTTAATAGACTTTGAATAATAAATTGATTGATGAGTAGTATAAAACTTTTTAGAAAATATTTTTAGAATAAAAAAGTGGTAAGAGAAACACATCCTAAATTTTATTCTCTTTTTTTTGTCTTATTTCATTCTCAATCCATACACAACATAAAAATTTAGTATTTTAACCTTTAAAACTTTATTTTAATTTGTAATTACTATAAATTAACTTATTTAAAAAAATAAGGCTTAATGCACAATTTTCCACCTAATTTTCATTATTTTTCTTGAATTTTATCATCCAAGTTTTCAATTTTTGCGTATTTTACCAATGTTGACATGTCACTAAAAAAGCTACATTTTTTGCAAAATGATGTCATTTTTGTTAGCAATATGATGATAAAATGAACAAAAATTGAAAACTTAGATGATAAATTCATGAAAAATAAACTTAAATGATAAAGTGCGCAAAAAATAAACTTGGGTACTAAAAAAGATATTTACATTTAACTAAACCTACATCTTTAATGATTCTATTTATTCAAATTATTGGTTATACAAATTAATTTGAAGTAAAAAAACTAATTTGCAGGTTTAAGTTCATATAGATAAGGTTTATCGAATATCTTAATGAATGTTTAGTTTATCTCATTTTTTAAAAATATTATTGTCAATTTTCTAAAAAAAATAGAAATTAACCAATGAATTTTTAGAAAAATTAAATCATACTAAACATGGGTTTAGGGTCTTTGGTTTTAAAGTTACATAAAATTGATGTCGATAAAGTTATGAGCTAATTACATATTTCTTCCTATACTTTAGTTTATGTATATTTGTCATTTTCCTAATTTTTATTGCTCACATTTACTTTTTTTTTTAGTTTTCTAATTGCTTTTATGTTTTTTATAGGAAATGTCTATTGTTCGAACTCGCCAAGTTTTTCACCATAGAGGATTGAATGTGTCCCTTCTATGTTCTGGTTGCCTGGTTGAGGAAGAAAATATTTTTCACCATTTGTTCTTGTGGCATTTGTCCCAACAAGTGTGGCATAGAAGTCTTGGATCTATTCCAACTCCTTCCCTACTTTAGATTTGGCTTCCTTGGCTAGCGGAGTGTTATAAGAATTATGGTAGGGATGTTCATTGGTTCGAACCAATCCAATGAACCCGACGATCCAAACTGAACCAATTAAATCGATTCAAATTTTTTTCCAGTTCAGGTCCAACCCAAACCAAACCAATGAAACCCAAAGTTGATTGGTTCGGATATTGGGTTGGTAAATCCGATGGGAACCAAACCAAACCAATACTTGTTTATATAATTAATTTTTAAATTATTTATTATATTGCTTATAGCCTTACACCAAGTTTAATATTTACGTGTGTGTGTTTCCCTCTTTTAAAAATAGAAATGGAAACAGACTACCCATTACCAAAACTCATAACCCTAACTTAGTAACTCCCCCTTCGTGTCGTCACTGACTCGTCTTCTTCACTGTTGATTCGTTGCCTTCTTCATTGTTGCTTCGTCGCCTCACCTTCTCGTCTAACTTCTACTCTATAGCAAGCACATGTTGTTAGTGTTGTGTCATTGCAATAGCTAATGATTGTTGTTGCACCTCTTCCACTCTGTTGCGATTGTTCGTGAACCGTTGACCGTTGTGGAACACACCTCTTTTACTCTGTCGTGGTTGTTCCTTTTATGTTAATATATGTTAACGAGTTCACCAACCCATTTTTTTTATTAAATTAAGGTTTTCAATTCAAGACAACACCTAATGAACATTAAAATCATCTTGTTCGTCAATTGCAATTTGCAAGCAATTAATAAAAAGGCAATATAAGAATAATTATGTGATTCTTTGTCTTTGAGTGAAATTCTTTATTCTATTTGATAATCGTGATGCCAAAGGCCTTTAATCAAATTAGGCACATTACCTAAAAGTATTTTGTAGTTACTTTATTTTTTTTTCATTACAAGAACGTATAGTACCATGTTTATTCTTATAATTTCATCTTTATAAGTAGTTTTATTGATTTTTATAATTATTTGTTACTAATTGTCTAATTCCATTATTATAATTTCATTCTTATAATTATTAATAGGTTGGTAACCAACTGGAAAGTCAAACAGCTTCTGCTAGACCAACACAAGGAACTCAGCCAACACAAGGACAACAAACTGAAACTCAGCCACAAGAAGGAGAACAAGCTCCACCAAAAAATGTATCAAAGAATAAAAGGAAACCAAGTAGGTCCCCTTATAATGCTTGGCAACATTTTACCAAGATAGAAAATGATACAAGAGTTGCTTGTAATTATTGTCATCAAACATATGCATGCAATACTGCTACTAATGGAACTAGTAATTTACTAAAGCATATAAAAGTTTGTGAGAAAGTCCATTTAGGGAAATTTATAAGAAACAGAAAAAAAACTTTGCCTTGGAAAATAAAGTGATGATGATTACTTTGTTAGTTTCAAACTTGTTGAGTTTAATCAAGAAAAAACCTGTATAGCACTTGCTAAAATGATTATTATAGATGTGTTGCCTTTTAAATTCGTTGAAAACCAAGGGTTTAAGGACTTCATGGTTGAGGCTCAACCTAGATTTAAGATTCCCTCATGTATTATTGTTGCTAGAGATTGCATGTTATTGTATAGTCTTGAGAAGGAGAAGTTGAAAATTATATTGTCTGCAAATTGTCAAATGGTTTCACTCACCACTGATACTTGAACATCAATCTAGAATATGAATTACACTTGTGTGACTGCCCATTATATTGATGATGGATTGGTGTTAAAGAAGAAAATATTGCATTTTGGTTTGATTGGTAATCATAAAGGTGATACCATAGGAAAAAGGCAAGAGAGATGCTTGAAGGATTGAAGGATAACAAAAGTTTGTTGTGTGACTGTTGATAATGCAAGTGCTAATAGTTTAGCCATTTCATATTTAATTAGAAGCATGAGTGATTGGAATGACAATACTTTGTTACCTGGAGATTCCATGCATATGAGATGTGTTGCTCACATTTTGAACTTGATTGTAACTGATGGATTAAAGGAAATTGACTCCTTTATAAACAGAATAGGTCTGCATGTAAGTTTGTTAGGTCTTCTCCAGCTAGATTGGCTACTTTTAAGAGGTGTCCAAAAGAGGCAAGCATAAGTTGTGAAGCTTCTGTTTCACTTGATGTGTCAACTATGTGGAACTCCACATATTTAATGCTTGATGTTACTGAAAAATTTGAAAAAACATTTAAACATCTTGAATATGATGACGCTCAATAGTTGGTAGTTCTTGCCAATGAAGGGGGTGTCCTAATAGTTTCGATTGGAGTCGTGCCACGTATGTTTGTTAAAGTTTTGAAGGTATTTTATGGTGCAACCCTTGCTTTTTCTGGTTCACTATATGTTACATCTAACATGTTTTTCAAAACGTTGTGTGATATTCAAAAATCATTGAACAAATGGAGGAAAAGTAAAGATGAGATCTTGCAAAGGATGATTACAAATATGTAAATCAAGTTTTCTAAATATTTGGAAGGTAGTGAGGAGATAAATTATTTGTTGCTTGTGGTTGTGTTTCTTGATCCATAGTATATGCTTGAATATGTTGATTTTTGCTTTATCAGGATGTATGATAAAGATTCTTGTCAAGAGTTGTTGAAAAAGTTGAAAGACATTATTCACAAATTGTTTGAGTACTATGCTACATTATATCCCCTTGGTGTTGATGGTAGTGACTCTAGTAGCATTGCTTCAAATTTGGCTTCTCAATCTAATATGCCAAATGACGATGGTGATGATGAAGAAGATTAGGGAGATGAGTTCAGGACACAAATGAGAAAGAAACAACATGAAGTGAAGAAGAATGAGTTGGAAAGGTATTTGGAAGATGGTATTGAAGACACATATCCTAATGATGTATTTGACATTTTGAAGTGGTGGAAAGGAAAGTCAGGGAAATATCATATTCTTTCCTGCATGGCTAGAGACATATTAGTTGTTCTAGTGTCTATTGTATCATCTGAGAGTGCTTTTAGCATGGGAGGTCAAGTCCTTGACCTTTTCAAAGTTCTTTGAGTCCTAGTATTGTTGAAGCTTTGGTTTGTGCACAAAATTGGCTAAGGACTGCTCCTAGTTATTGAGCTACAAGATGAGATGGATCAAATACAAAAGATTGAATAAGGTATAAATTGATTTTTAACTCTCAATTTTGTGTTTATTGATTTTTTTTTATTCTTATACATTTGTCATTAAATTTATATTTTATAGGGTTGTCTAGATTGGATATAAATGATGGTGGAGCTACTACTACTACTGCTGCTGGACCTAGATTCAACAAATCTAGTAAACTAATAGGTTAGCATTCAAGAGATAAAGAATCAATCAATCAAGGTGGGAAGAAGGATGAATGAAGGCTAGAGATTGATAGTATTTGTTTTGTATGTGTAATGGAGGATTTTATTGTTGATTTAAATTGAACTTCTTTTTTATTTTATTTGAGTTGGACAAGTATTTAGTTTATGTTGGACCCAATAGAATCGAATCGAACCAACCCGAATATAATTGAATTGGTTTGGTTTAGATGGAAATATTTTTTTGACAAATATGAACGAAACGAACCAATTAAAATTGATTGGTTTGAATTTTATTTCATGTCAAACCCGAACCAAAACAACCCATGAACACCCTTAGATTATGGCGTTGGGTTTCTTGTTTATATGTGACAAATTTGGTTGATGTGTAATAATAAGATATTTGAGAATGAGTGGATGTATGTTCAATGAATAGTGGCCAAGGGTCGGTTGTTAGTTGATAATGCCATTAAGGCTTTTGCCTTTGTGAGTAACACGTAGTATCATCAGGTGGTCAGGCGTATGGTCTCTTGGATCAAGCCTCATGTGGAAGGTGTTACGGTTAATGTGATGTAGTGTTATTGAGAATTCGGGCAAAATTGGCTTTGGTGGTTAGTTTGTAACTATAGGAATTTCCTTGGTCAATTCTAACGTGAAGTCCAAAAAGGAAGGATTCATGGGTGAGGCATGAAAGTTACCAAAAATAAACGGTTGATGACCGGGAGGGGAAAAAATAATAAAAAATGAAAAGAAAAACTAATTTATTAGAATAAAATAAAATATTTTAATATTTAAGTTTTAATATCGGTATTAAATCCGTCGGTGTCTCTCTTTTTTACCCAAACTGCAATCTTTGTGTTCTTAGTTACTCTCTATCTCTGTTATTCTTCCCGATTGAAAGTTGTTCTCACAGGTTGTCGACTGATTTGAAGTCGATCTGAACCCGATTTTATTGATCTAAGTTTCTGAACGCGTTTTCTGAAATGCAGAGGTTGTGTCTCGCATTGGAGCTCTATGGTTTTGGTTGGACGAGGCAATTTTCCATTTCTGAAGGATCCCCTGTTGTATTGTACATAGTACATCAAAAGATGCTTTCAGCAGGTGAAGTCATTTTATGAGGATTAGTTGAAAATGGTTTCCTATGTCTTCTATTTGTACTTGGATAGGTGTTTATTTTACATGTGTTAATGTTAGAATGGGATTTTGTGATATTATAGATATACAGTTGTCAAAAAAATTATAAAATTCCTACAGAATACTACTAAAGTTGCCACTAGCCATAGCCATAGCTTCTGGGTCAATAGTTATTTATCAGAGCACATCTAAGGATGATTGGTAATATATGAAGATGTGAAAAGCAGTTGCTCTTTTTTTTTTTTTTGCTAGTGGGTTTGGTTTCGTAATATGGTTTGAACATGTTTGGATTCAAAGTTTAGAGTGTGTTAACTAATGCTTTTAAAATCAAAGTAACTGTTGGACCAAAGGCACTCATTTACAGTTAATTGGATCATTGTGGTTGAAGTATAGGGTCTAATCAGTGGTAATAATAAAATATATATTGTTAATATTGTATATTAAGCATCTAAAGAATTTGTGTAATTGGTGGCACTAAAAGTTGGATTAAAAATTTGTCTTCAAACACCTAAAGGACAGAGATCATAGTGCATCACAATAGTGTTAGGTTCATCATATATAATTGCTAGTAATAAGTCACTATTGCCTGTGGATCAAATTTTGGTTGTATACAAAATATACATTCCAGCATGTAATAGAAAAAAAAGAGATCTATAGTTGTTTAAGGTTGCAGTCAATATTGGATCATTAGGTAAACCTTACAGTCAGACATGATTATTTGGGCACACCTGGCACTCTGGGAGGTGATCCGAAATAGGAGCTTCAATGGGTTGTCCTCATTGAAGTGAAACAAAAATTGTTGACCTTGGTCTAATAAGTTAAGGTACCCAAAAGATAGGTAACAGTGCAAGGATAACAATGGTGATCCCCCACTTAGTTACCCTATTTGTTTCTGTCTAATAACTGATATGATATGTAGGTAAATAATTGTTGAGGCCAAATTAGGTGGTATAATTGCAAATAAGCAAGAAAATACCCCATTGCATTGGCTGTATTACGTTATATTGCAAAATTAACTCAAATGTTATGGATCATAAGTGTTCTAAAAGCAAAAGTTGTAAGGTCAAGAAACTTAATTGATTTTAGTTTTGTATCATAGCCTGTAATGCAACATTGTTTGGGCTTGCAGACAGTAGACTTCACTGGTCCACCTAGCAACATTGAACACTAGACCACTTGATGGCATAAGAGGTTCTAATACCATACCAAAAGATCAACTGTCCGAAAACCTTGAAACTGTTTTATGATCTTACTCTTTATATGCATAAAGCGGGTCGATATAATGTGGTTGTTTTTTTTTGTCAGGGTATTTCACAAATTTGATTTGATACATTGTGTAGCAGACTAGTACTTTGTTTAGATATTGCATAATTGGTGGCTAATTTTTATGAGTATTTTTATAGATTGATTTTATTTGAATTCTGAGAGACATAGCTAAGGAATGGGAAGTGGGATCTCCAAGTTATTGTGAAGATGAGATGATGGTGGCGGAAGATGATGACATGATGGAAGATGAACGACACATGATGCAACTTGAAGAAGACTTCATCCAGGTATATTTGTTTATTATCATTGTTGTTTGAATCTAATTTTATAATAAGTGATATTCGAAATTGATATATTCATATAATTGTAGGGAGACGGAGTTTTTGCCAGTTTCTACTATTCCAGCGATGATGAAATAGATGAAGGGTATGAATCGTTTCATGTGACAGTTCCTGAAGATGAAAGTGTTAATTTGGAGGAGTGTTCTGAAGAATCTGTTGTTCAATTGGACAAGTGGTTTGAAGATTCATCTGATGTTCTTGTTTATGCCATAGATTGCTTGCAAGACATTTATAGTTTAAAGTGGATCAGTGTGGAGGCTAAAGATTTAATGAGTTGTCATTTTGCAAGCTTAGATCTTGCATATGAATTTTATAATTGGTTTGTAAGAGTGAAAGAGTTTTCTGCTCGCAAAGGAAAGATGAACAGAAATGCAAGAGGAGAAGTTACGCAAAAGACCTTTTTTTTGTCATAGGTAAGATTTTCGTGAGGATAGAGGGCTGACGATGGCAAATCGAAAGCGTGTCGCTAGACCTGAAATCCAATGTGGGTGTCAAGCTTTAATGCACGTGCATATATTTGGGCATTTCGACCATTGGAAAATTAAGAAATTTGTAGATGAACACAATCATGATTTACTCCAAGGAATCCATTGTGGGATGTTATCGATCCACAGGAAAATGAGTGTTACTGATGTTTTGCAGCTAAATACTTTGAGGAAGGTTGGTATGGGACCATCAAATATCTTCAGTTCATTTGCGATGCAGTCGGGAGGCTACGAGCGAGTTTTGTTTGGCAAGAAGAACCTGTACAATTAGATTGACAAACAAAGGCGATGTCAAGGTTTAGATGTTGCAAGTGCATTACAATATTTGAGGGGGTTAACCTTGACCGATTCGTTGATGTTTGTACGTCACACACTGGATGATGATGGAAGATTGCAACACCTTTTTTGGGGTGATGGCACAAGTCAATTGGACTATGCTGTTTTTGGAGATCTTTTGGCGTTTGATGCGACATTGGGAAAAACAAGTATAAGTGTCTAGTGGTAATTTTTTCTGGTGTGAACAACCACAATAAGACAATTGTTTTTGCAAGTGCAATTGTTTCAAATGAAACCGAACAGACATATGTGTGGTTGCTTGAGCAATTGATGGAGGTAATGAAAGGTAAGGCTCCCACATTTGTTATAACTGATGGAGACATGGCTATAAGAAATGCCATAAACAGAGTGTTTCCCAAATCCCATCATAGACTATGCGCGTGGCATTTGCTTCGGAATGCAAGAAGCAACATTGATAGTCAAGCTTTCCTTTCTGAATTTGGAAAATGTATGTTAGGTGATTATGATATTGGGAATTTTAAAAAAAATGGACTGCTATGGTTTCAAAACTTGGTTTGGAGGACAATAATTGGGTAAATGAAATGTACGACAGGAGGCATATGTGGGCAGCAACATATATACGAGGCAACTTCTTTGCTGGATTTAGAACAACATCAAGGTGTGAGGGATTGCATTCATTGTTGTTGAAGTTTGTTGGGTCTCATTACAACTTAACAGAGTTTTGTCAACATTTTCAACGATGTCTTAGTTATATGCGTTATAAGCAATTGGAAGCGGTTTTTGCATGTAAAGTAAGAACTGTTGTGGCCCAAACTAAATTTCCAGAACTTGAGAGGTTTGCTGCAAGAGTAATGACACAAGAAAAATTTTGGTAATGTTCCGTCAAGTTTGGGATATGACGCACAGATTCAAGGTTGTTGATTGTAGAAATACAGCTGGTCAGTTCATTTATAAAGTTATGAAATACAAAGTGACAAAGATGGAGTGGCATGTGCCGCACTACCCTACAAACGATTTGTTCGTATGTTCTTGTCAAAGAATGGAATCATTTGGAATCCCTTGTGCCCATATCATTGTTGTGTTGGTCTATTTAAATATTGATGAGTTGTCTAATTGTCTTGTGCTATCAAGATGGACAAACGGTGCAAAGGCTGAATATGAAGGTCAAATAACTAGTGGGCAAACTTTTGGGACTTACATATTGTCGGAAGGTATGTATGGCTTCTTCAGTCATGTAGGGAGTGGTGCAGTTTAGGTTCACAGAGTACAGAAGATTACAATCATGTCAGACAAACTATTGCTAATGAAATTAATAAGTTGAAAACCAACATTGCAACTGCCATGCAAAGTAACAACCCTAAAATTGAATCTTCAATAGGGAATCCGACAACAACAAGGAAAAAAAGGTGGTTGTGGGGGTGTATGTAATGATCCATCATCTTTCGGATTGAAAACAAAGTAAACTACAAAGTGTGGTGCATGTAGGGTGCTCGAGCATAATAAAAGAAATTGTCCATTACTTTTATCAACTGAAGATCAGGACCATGTTTTTGGCAATGAAAATTTGAATGGTGAAAATTGAGGTAACACTTTAAACATGTTGGGTCAGAATTTCAAACTTTTAAACTTTGATTTGTTAGTTGATGTGTTGCAAACACATCTTAGTTATTAGGCTAGTTTAGGTTATAATTTAGGTAAATAATTAGGAAAATATATTAGAATTAGTTAAATTTATCATATTATTGTTTTTAATCCCAATTCAATATCAATTGTGCATTTCAGGATAAGAAAGAGGAAGTTCAAAGCAAAAAAGGGAAGAAAATCAAGGTTCAAGTCCCGCGCGGGAACTCACGCGACTCGCGCCATATGAAGAATAGAAGGCCAATTAGCCCGAAGACTTCGCGCCATTAGCGCCAGTCCCACGCGGTTAGCGTCAACCATTCGAAGCTTCCGCGCGGGCCGCGCCATAACCGCGCCATCAGCGCCACTAAAGACCAGCATCACCTTTTAGCTCGTAGACTCCACGCTACTAGCGTGGATTTCCACGCTATCAGCGCCATCCATTCGAGCTATCCGCGCGATCAGCGCGGGATTCCGCGCGAATCGCGCCATAGAAATCCTGTTTCCTTAATTAAATTATCTGTTACGAATTTGAGTGTTGTCTTAGGCTTTATTACTGTAATTAAATGATTTTATAAATATTAAACCACTATCCACAGACAGGGGAAATCTATCATCATATTTCATCATTCTAAACCTCTGGAATTCAAGAATCAAGGCTAGGGTTTCTGCACAACTATGAATTATTCAACAACTTTGATGTTCTTGAAGCCTATGGCAGGCTAAACCTTGTATTGTGGGAAGGCCATGAACTGATGAGAACTCCTCTGTAATTTGACTGGTGTTGAAATACATATGTTTTGATTATTTTATTCTTTTCTGTTCTTCTTTCTTACTCTTATTTGGAATTGATCACTTCAATTAAGTACTTAGAGTTAGGATTCGCAATGGGAACATTGGGGTTCTAATTTCTGACCTGTTAAGAATAACATTTGTTCATCACCTAGGAATAGGGATGCGTAAGTGCAGAATTATATAATATGATCTTTTAATTGCTTAAACTGATAGATTTCACTAAGGAATTAGGTTTTCGATTCAGGTTAAAGGGTTAATTCACTAAGGAATTAGGGATTAACTAATTTAGGAAGGGCTTATTCTCTAAACAATCATAACAGGAACCCATATGATATATTCTTTAAATGCTTAGTTTGACAGAATCGCTAAGGGCTTAGGGTTCTCGATCGAATTAAAGGGTTGAATCGCTAGTTATCTAGGGTTCACGAATTTAGAAGAGATCTATCATGTGTGCATGTTAAAGTAACAAACCAGTCAAGTGAAAGAGGAGGAATCAGGGGGGATTGTGCCTGACCACAATTAATCTTCCATTGGTAACGTTCTTAATCAATTTACTGCATTTCTTTAATTTCTTTCTTTGTATTCAATCAATCAATCCAATCAACAACAATTCTCTGCGTAATTTCTTATTGTTATTTTCAATCACATTCATTAGTATTGCTGTGAAATCACCTCAATCCCAGTGGAGAACGATATTCACTTACCTACTTTATTACTTGAAACGATCGGTGCACTTGCCGTAGTGTGCGGAATTCGCAACAAGTTTTTGGCGCCGTTGCCGGGGATTGGTTAACGGATTTTTACAGTAATTTTAATCTTTGTGATTGAAATTTTTGTTACTAATCACTTCTCCTAGTTGTATGCGAGGTTCAGTTAGTTCTGAGGATTTACAATTCGATCCAGAAATAAAAAGAACAATCCGAAGGAGACTAGTTAGCCAAAGAAGAAGAGAAGCAGAAAATTCTGACTTTGATTCACTTCCAAAATTAGATTCAGAACTAGAAGAAAATATGGCTGAAGCAAGAAACAACCAGCCGAGACCAGAAGATGAACTAATGGGGGATATTCTGGCCCCAATGTTCACTAGACCTAACTCCAGCATTGTGCGACCCACCATACAAGCTAATCATTTTGACATAAATCCTTCATTGATAGCTTTGGTGGAACGCAGTCAGTTTGGAGGAGAGGATTTTGAAGACCCACATGACTTCATTGACAGATTTCTTAGAATCTGTGATACTATCAGACACCAAGGGGTTTCCGATGATGCAGTAAGACTAAGCTTATTCCCTTTTGCTGTTAAGGGAAACACATTGAGATGGCTGAACCGACAAACATCAAATAGCATCTCAACATGGGAAGACTTAGTCGTAAGATTTTTTGCTGAGTACTTTTCCATGGACAAATATAACCGGTTGGTGAATGAAATCACCAATTTTACTCAGAATGGAAGAGAGTCCTTATGCGCTGCATGGAATAGATTCCAAGAGTTGATCAGGAGATGTCCACAGTATGATATGCCTGTAAGTAAGCAGGTACGTATATTCTTTAATGGTATGACTTCTGACACTCGTATGATTGTTCTGCAGCACAAGTGGCAGCCAGCCACCCACATATGGTCTGTGAGTATTGTCAAGGTGAGCACGAATCTAATGTTTGCCCGATTCTTGTTGGTGCTGACCCTGTGCAGGTAAATGGAGTTTGGAATGATCAAAGGCAGCAACAACCTTACCAGCAACAATCCTATCAGAGGAACAACAATTTTTCTGCTGGAAATAATTACCAAAGGAGATTCCAAGGAGGTGGTCTAGACTACAAGTCCAACAATTATTTGCAACCCCCTCCTATTCCCAACAAAGAGCCTTCTGAACTTGAAAAGGTTGTGATGCAGCTGTCAAAAACAACAGCAGAATTTATATCTGAAACAAGAGCTCACAGGACTAACCAAGATGCTTCCATTAGAAACTTGGAAAACCAGATTGGTCAACTTGCAAAACAGTTGGCTGAGAGACCACAAGGCCAATTTCCAAGTGACACAATTGTAAACCCAAGGGAACATGCCAAGGCCATCACAACTAGAAGTGGTAAAATATTAACTACACCAGAAAGGCCTGAGGTAAGTAAAAAGGAAGCTGAGAAAAATCCTGCAGCAGCTGAACCATCAAAAGAAAAAGCTGCAGAAAAATTTGAAGAGCAGAATTCTGCACCTCAACCAAAGAAGTGGGACTTTTCTCACTTTGAAAAGCCTCCATATCCGGTGCAGACCAAGCAACAATTGCAGAAGCAGTAATTTGCCAAGTTCTTAGAAATGTTTAAGAAGTTACACATTAATATACCATTTGCTGAGGCATTGGCTAATATGCCCAATTACGCAAAATTCATGAAAGAACTTCTATCTAAGAAGCATAAGCTGCAAGATTGTGAAACCATAGCACTCACTGAGGAGTGCAGTGCAATAATCCAGAGGAAACTTCCTCCTAAATTAAAAGATCCTGGAAGTTTTAATATCCCTATAGCCATAGGAAACATTAATGTAGGGAGAGCACTGTGTGACTTAGGGGCTAGTATAAATCTAATGCCATTATCTATGTGTAAGTCCCTAGGCATATCTGAACTTAAACCAACTAGAGTTTCCTTGCAATTAGCAGATAGATCTTTGAGGAAACCATCTGGGGTAATTGAAGATGTGTTAGTGAAGATAGATAAATTTATATTCCCTGCTGATTTTATTGTGTTAGACATGGAGGGTGAAAGTGAAATCCCTCTACTATTAGGAAGGTCTTTCCTAGCTACTGCTAGGGCATTAATAGATGTTGAGCAGGGAAAACTTGAGCTGCGATTAAATGATGAATCTGTTTTTTTAATGTGTTTGATGCCATGAAACATCCAGCTGATGAACAAGATTGTTTTAGGCTAGATGTGTTGGATAATGTTATTTGTGCAGGTATTACAGCAGGCTTAAAGGCAACTGAAACTGAGGATTTAACAGAAATCTCTGCAGCAACACTTTATGCAGAAAATTCTGCAGCAGAGGTAGCAGAAATAGCAAGTGCATCTGCATTATTTTCTGCAGAAACCAACACAGCAGTTGCAGAAAAATCAGCAGAACCAATACTAGAGAAGCTTGAGCAGAAGGAAGATGATATTCCAACCGGTGCACCTAAAGTTGAATTGAAGGAATTGCCGGAACATCTGAAGTATGTCTTCCTAGGTGAGAATGAAACATATCCAGTCATTATTAACAAAGGGCTGGAATGCTTTGAGGAAGAAAAATTGCTGAAGGTACTCAAGGAGCACAAGACAGCCATTGGCTGGTCTCTTTCTGACCTTAAAGGTATAAATCCCTCCTTTTGTACTCATAAAATTTTAATGGAAAGTGATGTTAAACCTGTGAGGCAGCCACAAAGAAGGCTCAACCCTGTAATGAAAGAAGTGGTAAGAAAAGAGGTTGTCAAGCTTTTAGATGCAAGTATGATATATCCAATTTCAGACACACCATGGGTAAGTCCAGTCCAAACCGTTCCGAAGAAGAGAGGTATGACGGTTATTCAAAATGACAACAATGACTTGATTCCCTCAAGGACTATCACAGGCTGGAGAATGTGTGTTGATTATCGAAGGCTTAACGACGCAACTCGAAAGGACCACTTTCCTCTTCCTTTCATGGACCAAATGCTTGAACGCTTGGCTGGTCATGATTACTATTGCTTCCTTGATGGTTACTCTGGGTATAACCAAATCCCAGTGGCACTAGAAGAGCAAGAGAAGACCGCCTTCACATGTCCATTTGGGGTGTTTGCCTATAGAAGAATGCCATTTGGGTTGTGTAATGCGCTTGCGACTTTCCAAAGATGCATGCTTTCAATTTTCTCAGATATGGTAGAAAGAGGGCTTGAGCTATTTATGGATGACTTTTCTGTTTTTGGCCCTTGTTTTAATTCATGTTTAACTAATTTAGCCAAAGTGCTTAAAAGATGTCAAGAGACTAATTTAGTTTTAAACTGGGAAAAATGTCATTTCATGGTAAGGGAAGGTATAGTGCTAGGCCATAAAATATCTGAAATGGGAATAGAGGTAGATAAAGCTAAGTTGTTAGTGATTGAAAAATTACCTCCTCCTATTAATGTGAGTGGTGTTGCAGTTTCTTAGGTCATGCAGGTTTTTACCGAAGATTCATCAAAGATTTTTCCAAGATCGCAAAGCCATTAAGCCAACTGCTGGAGAAAGACATTGAGTTCACATTTGATGATGCTTGTCTTGAAGCATTTAACACTTTGAAGCAAAAACTCACCACTGCACCTGTTTTAATTGCTCTGGATTGGAGTTTACCTTTTGAATTAATGTGTGATGCTAGTGATTATGCAGTAGGTGCAGTTTTAGGACAGCGGAAAGAGAAAAGATTGCATGTAATTTATTATGCTAGTAAGATCTTAAATGAGGCACAAGTAAATTATGCCACAACTGAAAAGAAATGCTAGCTGTTGTTTATGCCCTTGATAAGTTTAGATCATATTTAGTAGGGTCAAAGGTGATTGTTTATACTGACCATGCAGCCTTGAAATTTCTGCTGCATAAGCAAGATGCAAAACCTCGTTTGCTGCGTTGGATGTTATTGTTGAAAAAATTTGACTTGGTAATAAAAGACAAAGCTGGAGTAGAAAACAAGATTGCAGACCACTTGTCTAGGATTCAGGAGAAGGACCTACAAGATGGACCAGAGATTGAAATCAATGAATCCTTTCCTGATGAGCAAGTGCTTGCTGTGCACACCAGCCCATGGTTTGCTAGCATGGCTAACTTTAAAGCTGCTGGAATTATACCTGAAGAACTGACTTGGCAGCAGCGCAAGAAATTTCTGCATGATGCGAGAAGGTATTTCTGGGATAACCCTTACTTATATTTTCAATGCACTGACAATGTTATCCGCAGATGTGTAGCTG
>PYAF01003932.1:1183664-1202493 GCA_007407185.1 Glycine tomentella | reverse complement strand
AGTGCAAACTTCCTACGGACAATGAGACTATAGCATTGGTAAATTTTGGGCTGCTCTAAGGGGTTACATAATCAGATTTTTAATTGGCTAATCAAAGATTATTGTTAATTGCTACTTGAGTTGAATTGTCACTTCCTTTGAGCTGCATAGGCTGGATCATGATCATGGCTGATTGGAATTTAATCTTATGACATCACAAGTTAATGGGCCTTACTAGAAATTTCAATATGGTTGTCACAAGATTAGGTTGTGGGTTCAGAATAATTATTCTAGTGAGTTCTTGAAATTTTAGTCTTGTGTTGCTTACACTTGACGGCAAAATTATTGTCCTTCAATTTACCTAGGCCATAGGTCTATAATCACCACCTTAATCATCATTTCTTATAATTTATGTCATTTCAACTTATATCATTTTCTATTAAGAGTTTTACTTGACTTGCTTGGCATAATTAGACTCCTTAACACTTAACATAATCTTTACATTCCTCATTTAAGCTCAGCACTTTAATTGTGAGGGTTGTTATAAGACGCAGCCTTCTGGCATCAGTTTGTGAACCACACAGTCATACCATCTACTAACATGACTGATGTGAACGTTGAGCGGGCAATTCTTCTTTATATTCTCTGCGGTGAAGATAACCTCCGCATCTCTAACATTCTTTCTATCCGCATTCTTCGCATGATCCAGGATGCCAGCAGTAAGTCCTGGCTGGCGCATTCCTCTTTGATCTTCCATCTATGTCGCCAAGCGGGCGTGCACATTGACGATGACGAGCCCATGGACGTCCCCATCTCCACCCTCATGAGTCATCAGACATACTTGGATGCCATGGCGACCGCCACTGACGAGCAGGTTCTTCGAGCTTCAAAGCTCACACCTGAAGAAATTGCGGCCCGTTCCCCCAGAGACCTCCCAGCACCAGAGGAGCCCCACCCAGTTCAGTCACCTACAGATGCCCCACCACCAGCAGATGCACCACCATCTTCTTCCATCGCTCCTAGCCATGAGCCCCTTTTCATAGACTCCTCCACATATCTGGCTTTCCAGGAGTTTGTCCGGACCCAGTTAGCTCAGCAAACTAGTATGCTTGGAGCGATTTTTTGCAGACACTTGGGCATTCCTCCGACAGAGTATCAGTTTCCTACCCCACCATCAGTTGCAGCTTCAGATCCTTCTACCACACCAGCAGACACCACCCCTGTAGCAGTCACAGTGATCCCTTCTGCTCCTTCAGATGATGCAGCCCTTGATACCACCACTCAGGAGCCTACAGTGCAAACTTCCGAGGCTGCAGAGATTGTAGAGCCTAGAGAGGGAGAGGAGGAGTGATCAGGACATATTTTATTTTTTCTGTTCAGTTCTATTTTACATTTTTATTCTGGTTTGTATATTTTGTGTGTGGTTTATGATTCTGCACTAGACATCTACATCACATCATACACACTTTTACAATTCTGCATTTATATATATATATATATATATGGTACAGCTTATGATTTATTCTTGCAAATAAAAACTGTTTAGATCAATGTTGATTTGAATGCGATTTTCCAAATAATGCTCAAATTTTCCAAAGCGCTGTGACCTTATTTGTGGTTGCTGGGGACAGCAACATATAAATCTGGGAATGGTTACGCATTATTTCGCAAATCACAATCAAGAAACAAATGACGTCTAACAGAACTTTTCAAATTTTTTTTCAAAAATAAGCAGCAAATCAAATTTTTCAGAATAAAAGTAAATGGACACAGTGATGGATAGGAATTCTGGATGAAAGCTTGATGAAATGAAATATAGCATGAATTGCATGACGCATGAATGGAATTTGATTGTTTGTATGTGAAATGAATGATGAAGTTTAAATGATGCTTGAAGTGCAGTCAGATGAGATTGACTTGAGTTGAACACCTGTAAGGATTTGAGCCAAACAGCGGTAATATTTTCTTTCCGAGAGACTCCAATTTCATTGTACTCTAGAATTTGAATTGTTTCTCTGGATGCAGGTGTGACTTGATATGATCAAGGCAATTTTTCTTCTGAAACTAGGGCCAAATTTACTCACCTTCAATTATTTTCCAATTGCACCTTATTTGAGCCTAAACTTTTCATTTCAAAATGTCCCAAATCAAGAGCTACATCCAAATGACCAGATCCCTGAGGCTAGAAAGGTTGAATTAAGTCTATAACGTTGGAAAACAGGGAATTATCCGTCAAGGTATCAAGGAACACAAGTGAATCCAATTGGGGGTGAAGAATAAGAATGAACAACCATGGTCCAAGTTGGATAACAATAAGTCCATCAGCTAGAATTTGAGAAGCTGCAGTAGATTTTAATTTTGTTATTGTTTGTTATGTTTTGATTGTTTTGATTTTGTTTAAAAAAAAGGAAGAAAAAAAAAGAAGAAAAATTCCAAAATTCAAAAAGAAGTTTATTATTCTGTTTTTACATTAGAATAAAGTATTGAATAAAGTACCAGTTTTTGAAAAGAAGTCAAGAAGCATGTTGTGGACTTAAAGGACTGGATCTAGCCTCTCATTAAGCTACTTATCCGGATAATTCCTACCCTTAGCCCAGCCACGTTACAAGCCGAAAAGACCTTTTGATCAAGTCATACTTGCGACTGTTGAGAATATCTTCAAGCCTATGGTAGTGCTGTGATATTGTTGAGTAAGAGAGTCATGATGACCTTATACACTTGAGTGAATTAGTGATTAAACACAACTTTGTGAGGAACACTCAAGTAACTCTCATGGATTGACAGCATTGAAAGTACCATGAAGCTTTGATGTGAATTTGATCATACATAGCATGATAATTCTAGGATTGTAAATTGTGGTTTGTGTTTGATTATTGATTCATGCTTAGTCTTGAATTCTCTCTGTTGTTGGGACAACAACTTTCAAATCTGGGAATTGTTTGATGTGTTGCAAACACATCTTAGTTATTAGGCTAGTTTAGGTTATAATTTAGGTAAATAATTAGGAAAATAGATTAGAATTAGTTAAATTTATCATATTATTGTTTTTAATCCCAATTCAATATCAATTGTGCATTTCAGGATAAGAAAGAGGAAGTTCAAAGCAAAAAAGGGAAGAAAATCAAGGTTCAAGTCCCGCGCGGGAACTCACGCGACTCGCGCCATATGAAGAATAGAAGGCCAATTAGCCCGAAGACTTCGCGCCATTAGCGCCAGTCCCACGCGGTTAGCGTCAACCATTCGAAGCTTCTGCGCGGGCCGCGCCATAACCGTGCCATCAGCGCCACTAAAGACCAGCATCACCTTTTAGCTCGTAGACTCCACGCTACTAGCGTGGAGTTCCACGCTATCAGCGCCATCCATTCGAGCTATCCGCGCGATCAGCGCGGGATTCCACGCGAATCGCGCCATAGAGATCCTGTTTCCTTAATTAAATTATCTGTTACGGATTTGAGTGCTGTCTTAGGCTTTATTACTGTAATTAAATGATTTTATAAATATTAAACCACTATCCGCAGACAGGGGAAATCTATCATCATATTTCATCATTCTAAACCTCTGGAATTCAAGAATCAAGGCTAGGGTTTCTGCACAACTATGAATTATTCAACAACTTTGATGTTCTTGAAGCCTATGGCAGGCTAAACCTTGTATTGTGGGAAGGCCATGAACTGATGAGAACTCCTCTGTAATTTGACTGGTATTGAAATACATATGTTTTGATTGTTTTATTCTTTTCTGTTCTTCTTTCTTACTCTTATTTGGAATTGATCACTTCAATTAAGTACTTAGAGTTAGGATTCGCAATGGGAACGTTGGGGTTCTAATTTCTGACCTGTTAAGAATAACATTTGTTCATCACCTAGGAATAGGGATGGGTAAGTGCAGAATTATATAATATGATCTTTTAATTGCTTAAACTGATAGATTTCACTAAGGAATTAGGTTTTCAATTCAGGTTAAAGGGTTAATTCACTAAGGAATTAGGGATTAACTAATTTAGGAAGGGCTTATTCTCTGAACAATCATAACAGGAACCCATATGATATATTCTTTAAATGCTTAGTTTGACAGAATCGCTAAGGGCTTAGGATTCTTGATCGAATTAAAGGGTTGAATCGCTAGTTATCTAGGGTTCACGAATTTAGAAGAGATCTATCATGTGTGCATGTTAAAGTAACAAACCAATCAAGTGAAAGAGGAGGAATCAGGGGGGATTGTGTCTGACCACAATTAATCTTCCATTGGTAACGTTCTTAATCAATTTACTGCATTTCTTTAATTTCTTTCTTTGCATTCAATCAATCAATCCAATCAACAACAATTCTCTGCGTAATTTCTTATTGTTATTTTCAATCACATTCATTAGTATTGCTGTGAAATCACCCCAATCCCTGTGGAGAACGATACTCACTTACCTACTTTATTACTTGAAACGATCGGTGCACTTGTCGTAGTGTGCGGAATTCGCAACATTAGTCATTAGTATTCAAATATAGTATGTTGTGCAATGCAGGGAAGCATATATGAACCTTGTATTTTCCTATTGACCATAGGTTGTCATTCTACCTGATAAATACATGACTGATAGTTGATGTCCTGAACTGCCAATGATTATCTTTGTTGTTAATTAACATGTGGGTTAAGTGACTTATTGAAGGTTACTTTGTAAGAGATAGCTTTATCTGCTAAGTGATATTTTGGTCTAGGAAAATATGACTCAAAGGAAGGAGAAGATAAAATAAGGAAAGGAAAAATAATGACGAGAAAAGGTTAATTAATGGTTATTTATAAAATTGTGATCGAAGTCTTTGACGATGGCTTTCATTGTGATAGCCTCGTCTGTAATAATGATTATAAAGACAATCTGCATATAAAGAATAAAACATTGAGGGGTTGTGTTATGATTGCCCTCTTCCAATAAATAACAAAAAAGAGGTGTTTAGGGTGAATGATTTTTTAAAGTATTTCTGCATAGAAATGCATCAATATCACTTAATGGGAAAATAAGGTGAAAATGGATAGTAGAAAACTACAATTGTTAAATTAGGCACAATGTGATCTGAATTCTAACATGACCATTAAAACTAGAACTCTATTAGTAAAAGAAATCTTATGAGTTCTGAATTTAGAGGAGAAAGCGGACTGACTTCTTTGTAATTTTTATAAATTCAGTTAAATTAAATAATAATAATAATAATATATCCAATAGTAAATAAGTATGGTGCATCATGTACCACCTATAAGGAGGTGCGTCATGTTATGATGTGCATATTGAGTAGGGCTCATTTTTGTCATGCCTCAGTATCAGAAAATTACCAGATTCCTTAAGGTGTGCCCTGTTGTGTTGTGTTATTTTCTTACATATGATCCAAGTTGTGGCTTGTTTTATGTTGCACCTTCTACATTTATGCAATTTACATACAGTACTCTAAAAAATTTATGGTTTTTATGCAGTTGTCTAGTACGAGACACACTGAAGAAAACTACTATCACGGTTGCAAGTAATTTCCATGAAGAAATTGTTACTACATATGTGTTGTGTGATATTGAAGAACTACTTTAAATTCTACCGTACATTGCTTTTTGGGTGATGTTTAGCAAAGGATAAAAACTTTGAAATGTGAATATATTACAAACATCTATGTTTCATTAGTTTGCAACTTCATGACTACTATTGTTAAGAAAAAAGTTTCATCTAAAAGGATTGGTGCTCAAAATAGATCAACTTGTTGTGTTTGGTGTTTTGGTTATATAGTCTGCCCACCCCAAGCTTCAAATGTCACTTGTAAAATGAGTTCCATTCATAAATAGTAACATATTTTAACCAAGTTGCAGTTTGGTTAAACGTGCTTTTTGATTGACATAATAATTTATTTTTAATTAAAACATTAATTTCGTCCTTTAGTGTCAAGCCTTATCTACAATAATGGGAATTATGTACCCTGACAAAGTCTCCTTGAAGACTACACCAAATATTGAAGAATGGGAAGTTCATGACCTAATTGGGATACCATGTGATGCAAAACAGTACGTGGACAAATTTGTTGTGGTAATGTATCGGTTAACAAAATACAATATCAATAAATAACTAATAGCTTATAAATTGCAGTGACAACTCTGCAACATGGGTCATGCATTGGATGATGATGGAAGATGCTCTAAATTTTAATAATATCAGCGTAGAGGTTAATACAACAATAATTTGGTTGCTAATTTATTCCATATTGGCTGATTGCCCTTAACATATCTCAAAATACATTTATTTTTCACAGTTTAATCCTAGGCTACTGCGTATGAAGATTGCCATGCAATTGCTTATGGGAGAACACAATGAGAGCAAAAAAGAGCTAATGGCTAATTAGATCATGCCCACAGAAATTTTTTATTTTCATTGTGTGACTTACTTTTACATAGCAGTGGTGGTGTTGTTGGACCAAATTTCCACTGCTTGTCCAACTTGCAGGTATTGGAGCTTTTGGGATGGTTTGGTTGATGCAAGTGGGACAGTTGGTTGCTTATAAATATATGCCTATTTTTGTAACTTTAATCTCTTAGCCCGATGACTATTTAGCAAATTTTGGTATATGGCTATTGTTTAAATGATTTCATTCACCTCATTTTGACCAAATTTATTATTATGCAGTAAATTAACAGTTTTTTCATCCAAAACTGCCCATATTATTATCAATATCTTTAAAGTCTTAGTACTAGCAAACTTGTCTTCCTACGTTTCTTTTTCAACACAACACACTCATAGCACAAAGGGAATTCACTATACCATCATAATTTCTTATAGTAACTAGAGCCATAGCATACAAAAACAAGGATTATTTTGGTATAATGAACCATATGACAAATTTTTGAGGTACACAAAACCAGATTATACAGTCCTATTTTAAATTGTGGAACGTGTATTGTCATATGGTTTGGCACTTCCAATACAAGAACACTTTGGAACCACTCAAGTTCACCGTATTCTGCCAACATATAATTAACAGTAGATTCTGACATGATGCTATGAATTGTACGAGAGCCTAAATCCAACATAGGAACACTTTTCATCTTCTCATAACAAAGTAGCAGGACCATGGTTGAAATGAGTTTGATCTCTCTAAAGAAACAAACGGCAACCAGCTGAATGTCCTTAAAATATCACGAACCTCTTAGCTAAAAAGTTAGCTAGTGTTCTTTTAAAAAAAACTATGGTATCCAAAGAATTATTGAAAAAATTTGTTATGCACTGATAGTTTGCTTGATAGTGTACAAATTTTTACAATGACACAACATAACCATTAAACTCATAATGAAATAAATACCATTAATCAAACTAAGTAAATAGCTAGACCAATACGCATTTAAAAGAAATAATCTTTTAGGTTGACCTCTGGTATATTTGGTATTCTTATAATGTTGAGAAGAGGTTAGATCCTCACAAAAGTTTCCTGCACTTGTTGTAGCATATCTGAGGACTAAGGCATCAAGTTCTACAACAAAAGTTGCTCCATTACCTGCAGCTGCAACACCCCTTGCACTAGATAGAGTGGATGGACTCCTAACATATGTAGGTTTAGACTGTCAACAATATCGTGACATTGGTTTAGTGTGAAAATTGAGACATCAAACAAAATGACTTCAACCACCAACATCACGTATATGAAATCATTGTTAACACATAATTAACCTAACATCCCTTAACTTTAGCATTAACTACACTTATTCTCTTCTTGATTTAAAAATTACATCTACTTTTTTTATTTTATGCATTATTGTTTATACACTTTGACACTCAAGTTATATTGAAAATTACACATGAGGTTTTTATTCAATAACCAGACAGATGGTAACTTTCAAAATGACAATCATCCATAAAAAGGTAATTTTTCAATAAAAAGGTATCAATGCAATCATCCATAACCTCAGAGGATGTCAGTCCAATTACCCCTTTTTACTTGTGGAGGCTAAAAATTGCAACTCTTAATAAAGACAATACTTAATGTGTTATAAATTTAATATTCTTTTTTCTTACCAAACCTAAACCAATCCAACATATTATTTTTTTTTTGTCAAATCCTTTATATAAGAAGATATTTTTTTTTTTGTGAAATCCTGTGTATAAAAGAAGGCTTAGTTTGGAATATATGTCTTTACTTTAATCTGATATGTTGATAAGTGTTTATCAAATTTTGGTATATGCCTATTTTCGTGATCATTTCATTTACCTCAATTTTTAGCAATTGAATTATTATGCAGTAACAATTTTCTTCATCATTTATAATTGAAAGTAAATGAAGGTCTGAAACAGATTTGTGTTGTGGAACATCCCAGTCTAAAAACCCAAAAAACTACAAACAAACTGAAATTTTGGTGACTTCATAACCTCCACTCGTCATTCCCAATTTGTTGTATTAAACTGAATTTTGCTAGTCAAACATAGAATTTCTCAATTTTTGTTACTAAATCTAGTAATAAAAAAACATTAAGAAATTCAACGGCCAATGGTTTTGGGATAATAAAATAACATGAATATTCCTTTTGTAATGTTACATTTCTTAACTTTCTTTTATCCTTATTAGTTACTAATTACTATAGTATGTTTCATTTAATTAACTTGATTCGGTATAGCTATGTTGTCCTGGTTTCTATGAGGCAAAATAAGTATTCCTCTCCTGATACCAACAATTGCAAAGGCAATTGTGCTTAGTTCATCAGTATATGAGGTAGCACAATAGCACCTTACCACAATATTCACGGAGGTTAAAATCTACAGAAAGGTAATGGCTCATATTATCAATAGTCTTCTGAACAAAATAGTATATGAACGTTTTTAACTGCACCTTGTAGCTATTGAATAAAAAATAGTTGCAATTACATAGCATACAATAATTGCACCCTCGTTTATGAACCTTTTTAATTCCTATTTTACTCTTTATAGCCAGCTAACTTCTATTGCAGTGTAGAATCATAGGATGTGTGTATATCAACGAATTTCAAATTTCCAAGAATAAAATTTATCATATAGCAACTCAATAGTAATTATTACTAGTTCCAAAACAAATAGCCTCTATGTAGATACCGATATTTGTCTGCATTGTTGTCAAATTGTCAAGAGCCTCCATTTTGATTTTATCCTTGGTTACCTGCAATGGAAACCAAAATAAATAAGAACATCATAGAGCAGTCAAAGCATCATTAACTTTGAGGCATTGTTATGGATGGGGGAAGAAGACAGCGGGAGTGTTACTAACTTATTATATGTTCACCCATGGATTGGATTAACATTGAACCTTTTTATACACTGTCGAAGTCCAATTATAGTCCTAAATAGGACCAATATGCTTAACTTTTTATATAACAAAAACTAAAGTGTCTATTTCAATTTTTGGGAATGTCTGACACATTTATACCTCTCTTGTACATGAACAAAACATCAGTAATTTTTCGTTGCGTTATGTTGTGCTGATGCTATCTAACCTTACTCAAACCAAACTATAATATATTTTGTCAAAATCAGGTTTATAGATAAATTATTAACTTCTAAATCTTTATTAATTGGTTTTTTTTTTGTCTTCTGAAGGATACCCTTCATTCGCTCTTGGTTTTTCTCTTCCCTCTCATCGCCATCCAGACCTTAAAGTTTAAGCATTTTAAAATCTAAAAAGGAAGACATGCAAACATTGTCTCTTCATATCGTCCTAGCCACAATGAAACGACCATAAGCATCTCGAATACACAGTTCAGACGCTGTTATATTTTGATGCTTCAAGAAGCTGGCTTTTTAAATAACAACTTAAAAATAATGATTATGCAATGCTTTAGTTTAGATACATATATCATCATACACGTTAAAATTTCCCCTCGTATGTCATCCATTAGGCAAATATAAATTATGCCAAACGTTAATGTACTACCATTTCAAGATTTTACCTACAAATATACCATACACATACTTATGTTTGGTGCCACACGTTTTTTTGTCTGTTGATATCAAATCACAATCAAGTATATAACCAATATGAAGCATTCGCACTTGCATAGACATGAGGAATCGTTTTCCAAAAGCCAGTTTGAGTTAAGTCATTTCGTACAACTTCGATAATTATGTGTTGTGGGATAGTACAATAGAATGACAACATGCTTCAATGGTGACACATGGTGTGCTTTCAATGAAATACATGCGTGCTTTCAATGACCATAGTGCTACTACAATACACATAAAAACATAATCTTGCATTGCACCTATATTGCTACAATTATTCACTTCATTCAGTTAATTCACATAAACCAAATACAAAAACTCGGCAATTTAAAAACAAAATTAATAGAATTGGTCATGAATGGTGAATACCTTCTGTTATCTTCATAATTTTGTCATATTTGTAGTCACCAATAAAGTTACCTTGCATTCTCTTTGCCAAGACCCCACGTCTGACGGTGGAGCCAAGCCAACATAGGCACCTTTTGCTGATACATAGTCATCTTCTATATACCTATATATACATAGATGAAATTAATTAAATTATATTAAAACAAAATAAATGTGTGCTTTCAATGAGCATATAGCTACTACAATACACATAAAATTATCTTCTTGCATTGCACCTACATTGCTACAATTATTCAATTAATTCAGTCAATTTCTCTACCATGGTTTAGGTGATTTTCTTATCAATTAATTCTCAAAATATAGATCATCAATAAATTATCAGACTATAATATTCTTAAATAAAACAATGGTAAGAACACACCTCTCTCTAACTAAAAGCCTGCCACTAACATTACCACGCTTGTCCCATTTGGCAAAATTCTCTGATTCAGGAAAACTGTAAGGCCAGCTTTGAACTTCCACCAACATCTGTAAGTTTTGTAGCTATGTTATAAAACCAAGCTATATAATATATACTTACATATAACATATATAATGTAAATTAACATTAAACCTGTAATTTAGCGTCTTCCCATAGCTTAAGGGGGTCACTTCCATCATAGGGAGTATTCAAATAAATGAAAACAGGAACATAAATTTTCTTCCATGCCTCACCAGCATTGAACTTGGGCACCACATCCTCTTCGCTATAATGGGCACTCAGAAACAGTTGGTTGTTATTTTGGAACCAAGATTCTAAAATTAGAACCAAACCATAATTAACAATTCTATATTATTTTGCAATACAAGTAACTAGCTATCACGTGGAACATCCACTCCACTCCTCCCCACCATCCTCTCCCCCTCTATGCCACTAATGCCCTTTCCTCCACTTCATGCGAACTCATCCCTGTTTACAACATTTTGAACCTACACGTAATAACAACCAAGCGAGGGACAAAAACCCATTTACCACACTCGAACACGCATAAACACCAGATTCAAATCACTCATTTCCAAAATCCCCAAAACACTTGCAAACAGATACCAATATTGTGCTAACTAAAATTTAACATTCTACATAATAATCACTTCACCAACAGTTGAAATCATGTTCAAACAATTGTCAATTTACATAACTAAGGTGTTTAATAACACACAAAACCAAAGTGACATGTTTCTATTTCGCATTAACCGATTCGCACCATAAAAGCAATCTCGTCGTCCAGAATCATGACCACAGGCTCCACATATTCACAGCCTCGCCGTCCATAATCACCACCACAGGCTCCACCTATTCGGAGGCCTTGCTGGTGGAGAACTTGGAGTCGCCGGCACCACCGAACAAGTTCGACTCTTCGTGAAAGCTATACGGTTTGTTATTTATTTATTTTATACGCTTCTTTCTTTTATTCAAACCAAAATAATTTCTTTATCACCAGGTAACAGGTAATAAATCAAGACCATTTATTATTTTAATATTATATCATGTGGCTGAAAAGACTGTTTCACCAGTGTGGCTGGAAAAACACAACTTTATGTTAGACTTGGCCAATTTCCTTTTGGGCTTTTACCGTAAAGTTGGAGTATCCACGGTGATTCATGATATGTTTCATGGGCTTAGACTAACGTGGGAAGCTGGTTTTAGCATGATAATTTATTTTTCAAATTCCTTACTCATGGTTAAACTTGTGTCTAAGCGGGTTTGTCACCACCACAAGTTCAAAAATCTTGTTGGCTTACGACCTTAAGATGAAGGGTTGGGACTACTCGATGTGCAATATCAAAGTGTTGACTCTCTAGCTAAGCTTGGAGTGTCCTTGGATGTAGACTTGACTATGCTGGATGAGCCTCCAATGCACATGTCTTTCGTTTTGTTAGCTAATGAATTGGGGGGTTCAATTCCATATATTTTAGTTAATTTTTCTTTTGGTTATGCTTTTTCATCTTTTTCTTTTTCTCTTGTAACAAAAAAAAAAATGTCTATTAATATCTCCAAATATCAATAAGATCTATGGACATCTTTTTAACAAATCACAAACATGAGAAATTTTTTTCCACCGCTGCTGATAGTGGGGGACTACTACCTTGCCTATGCTCTTTTGTCAAATCTATTAGAAACAAATAAAAAATAGTATAAAGGTTTATTTTTTTATCCTTATCTTACATTATGCAAGTTTTTTGTTTTACCGTCAATTGTTGTTACTAACTATTACATTCACCTTATTATCATCATCAATATACCATCATTTCCACCATTCTTACTGTCACCACAAATATTATTATTATTATTATTATTATTATTATTATTATTATTATTATTTACATCAATTCACTATTGTCACAAATTGATATTATTATCAATTATCACTATAATCATATCAATAATCACCACTGTCCCATTATCTCTATATTATTACTATCATTATTTTTTTTGTCTGCAAAATAAAATTATATCAATGAAGGTAAAAAGGATACCTAAGTCATATACAAATAGTCAAACACCCTTACCAGTTAATTGATGTTGTCACAATCAATATTATCACCGTTATAATTATTTTATACTAACAATTATCATCACTACTATTACAATCATTATTATTAATATAATTAATATGTTATTATCATTATCATTATTATTATCTTTACCATCATTATTCTTACTATTATTATCATCATTATCACCGTGATAATTGCTAATAACATCTTATTATCATTATTTTCTAAACTAATATATTATTGGATAAAAAATGACCTTAATCATACATTTTGTTACTATTATTATACTAGATTTTAAACTCGTGTTTTGCATGAATTTTTTTAAATTATATATTTTTGAGTGTCATGCGAATTTGTTTAAAAATTATTAAAAATATTATTTTTATATATTATTTAATTTTTTAATATGTACATAAATAAAATTTTTAATTTATAGTAGTATATTAAATACAAAAGTATATCTAATAATATGAATATTAAGTTTGAGTGTTCATTTTATATTATGGATATTATTTACTATCTAAGATTTATTGTATTTATAATTAATCAATTTAAATGTATTTATAGTAAAATTAAAATTTATTTTAATTTTTTTGAAATTATGTGAGTTTTTATCCTTACAAATTTATTAATATTAAGTATATATTTGAAATTGGAGTTGGTTAATCTCATCATGACATAAGTTATTATAATAATAATAACTATTATTATTATTATTATTATTATTAATTTTAATTTCATTAATTGTTACTTTTGAAAGTTATTTATGCATAAAAAATATTGTGTGTTTCAAATTTTATATCTCATAATTTATTTTTGTCATTCCTACTATAAAAATTATTATTTATGTGTTATTACATGTGACTTTTATGTTGCTATTTATTTTCTAATTCTTTTTTTGTTAGTAATTTTTTTTTCTCATTTTGAATGAATTCAGAAAGGCAAAATATTTAATAGCAATAAATACAATTATTTATGATATTTTGTGAGTATTTATTATACTTTGAAGCCTAAATTTGTAAGAATCAATCATATTGTCTTATAGTTCACCATTGTTTTTCTACCTTATTTGGATATTTGGTTAATAATTAAATATATGAGCATGTTGAAGCTTAATACAATTAGGTCAATTAAATCTTATTAATTTCAGTGAACAACTAATACAAAAATAAAATACTCAAATAATAGCACATAAAGAATTAAGTAGTTGATAATTAAATATAAATGAAATTTAAACTTTTTTAGAAAAATATAAAGTCCAAAATAGGTCCTTTGCACACCTTAAAGGAATGAAGAATGAAACTCCTTATTCTAAAGACTAAAATCATAGATGCAAACAAAAAAAGAAACCATTTTTCTTTTGAAAAATAATAATATGCTCATTTTCGGTCCATGTTATTATAGAAGTAAAATAAAATACTAAAATTGTAGCATATGAGGAGGCAATTGATATTTTAAAAAAACCATGTTTATAGAATTTATGAGAGAATGTTATGGGCATCGTGCCTCTCCAACATCACTCTAAACATCATTTAGGCTTTAATAAATTTCATAACATAAATTAAAGCATAATTGATAATGCAAAACTCCGAAGTCTCAAATGATGGCTGAAAATAAAAATTAATTTTTATTTTTTAAAAACATTCATCGTATATTATGTTATCATAGAAAAAAAAAAACAACAATAATTTATAGGGAAAATAGGAAAAAAGTAGTATTTAAAAACAACATAACTAAAACAATGTTTACCATGTAAATAACACTACTTTTGCTCACCTAAAAGTGATAGGAAACTTCAAACGTACTCCAATTGTATAAAAGATAGAAAGGTAGTACCCAACAAGTCTGCATCTTATAAAACTCGTCCAAAGACTCTTCAAATGGATTATTTAAATGGAAAAGTGTTCCATGACGTTATTATGTACATATTATATTAATAATCATATTATATTATTTAATATATATTAGATAAATTAAAATGACCAATTAAATATATCAAAATAGATTCTTAAGTAAATATGAGATAAATGAGTGGATATTAGTGTTGGATCAATTAAATTTAGTAGAAGTTTATTGGTCCAACAATAAATACTATATATAAGGTTAAGGTCCTTAATATGTCAAATTAAAATTTTTTTTCTTTCTTTTCCATTTAGAGAGAATATCTTTTAAGAAGTTATTTGACTAAAGATGACTAAAGTTCATAAAAAAAGACTAAAGACTAAAAGATAAAAGATAAATCATTATCACAATAAAAATAGATACGCATTATTTGTTTTTGATTTTTTAATGATTCAAAATGATGTTTCTCAGATTTTATTAGATGACGATTTTTACCATAAGAATTAAGAAATTAATTTTTTAACAATTGCTATCATAATCAAAATCATATTGAATTGAATTTATCTAGAAATTATTGAATTTAGTTTCTTGATAAGATTTACATATTTTTTGTCTAGAAATTATTGAATTTAGTTTCTTGATAAGATTTACATATTTTTTGTCATTCACTTTATAGAACACGTACTATGAATGTTATGCAATTCTCGAGAAACGTAACATGTATGTGATATACATTTATCCAATTAATGGTGTTTTTTATATAATAATTATTAAAAAAAAAAAAAAAAAAAAAAAAAAAAAAAAAAAAAAAAAAAAAAAAAAAAAAAAAAAAAAAAAAAAAAAAAAAAACGAACGGAAGCTGTAACGTGAGGCTGGAACTCTGGAAGCATGGGTTGGCAGTTACGTTGTTCCGTGCTGTTTCAATTTTCTCTTTCATATTTTTTTTTGGATTTAAAAAACAAAAACTATTCAAGTGCGTGAAATATATATATATATATATATATATATATATATGGTGCGTAAAACGTGGCAATTGCAGAATGAATTGGAGTTTGAAAAAGGTCATATACTCCATAATTGTAGTATGCATTTTTTTTTATTATTCCCATATTTTTTGGGTTTGTGTAACTATTGTCACGTGATGTAACTGTTGCTATGTGCTATTTGTATTTTCCTTTTCATTTTTTTCTTTGGATTGAAAAAAATTATGATATTTTTTCAAAATATTATTGTTAGCAATTAAATAATATTTTATTATAAGGAATGACATTCAAACCATTAATTTTATTATAATCTCATTCAAAAATTTAAAACAATAAAATTAAAGAACTTAGGTATTTAATTAAATAAAATAAATATTTGGTTTAATGTTTGTTTTATTTAATTAATATTATTTTTAATTATCTTATATTTAATAATAAATTGATTGAAACAATATTGTTGTCAAAGTAACCTCTATTATGGATAATTCATTATTGTAAAGTATAAATATAAGTATATTTATTATTTATGCAAATAATTATTGGTCCAAAGGAAGGCTATTATTTGGTCAAATAATATGTATACATGTGGTGATAAATATGTCATGATTATAAAGATTTTTATGTAAACAGTAGTCGGCCTAAAGAAAGACTATAGATTGACATAATTTATTGTCAATATTTGATTACTGAATTGAGAGTACCAGTTACAAATTGATATTTTTGGTTCAAAGATCAAATGTTAATATTGTGTTAGGTGTTTTGTAAAATAGGTCCACGTTAAAATGAATTGTTTGTTAATGTCATGTATATGCATTTTATTTTAATTATGCATTTAGAATGACATGGATGATAAATATGTTATCTTATTTGTTCTCTATACAGTTTCTGCTACTACTGTTAATTATGCTACTCAAGTGAACATGATTCCTATGTTAAATGGGACGAACTTTAAACTATGGAAAGAGAATGTGGAAATTGTTCATGGTTGCATGGATCTAGACCTTGCAATAAAGATGGAGAAACCCACTTCCACTCCGGAAAATCCGAATTTGGATTACATAGAGAAGTGAGAGCGCTCTAACCACATGAGTCTGATAATCATGAAACGCTCCATTCTAGAGGTGTTTCGAGGCTCTATTACTGAGAGCACTGATGCTAGGAAGTTCTTCAAAGAAATTGAGCAATATTTGGTTAAAAATGAAAAAGTGGAAACAAGTAACACATTAGCAAAATTAGTAATCATGAAGTATAAAGGAAATGGAAACAAAAGGGAGTACATTATTGAGATATCTAATCTTGTTGGAAAACTCAAGGCACTAAAGTTAGAGCTATCTGATGATTTGCTTGTGCACTTGATTCTCATTTCTCTTCTTGCACAGTACAGTCAATTCGTAGTGAGTTACAATACACAAAAGAATAAATGGACTGTTAATGAGTTCATTGATCACTATGTGCAAGAAGAAGAAAGACTTCAGGGAGAAAAGACTGATAGTGCTTACTTGGCATCAACCTCTCATATTAAGAAAAAGAAGAGAGCTAAGGACATTACAGATGAATCACCCATGCTGAAGAAGTAAAAGAAACAGGATAAGGAATTTACCTGCTATTTTTGCAAGAAGAGTTGACACATGAAGAAATAGTGTTCCAAGTATGCGGTATGGTGTGAAAAGAAGGGCAAGACTCTCGCTTTTGTTTGTTCTGAAGTGAATTTAGCTTCTATACCTAAAGATACTTAGTGGGCAGATTTTGTTGTTATTACTCACATAAGTATGTCTATGCAAGGTTGCCTATGGAGCCGATCGCCAAATGATGCTGAAAAATTGATATGAACCAATATGGGGTTCATTGTTTTTACGGATCGTCCTTGAAAAGGCTTCTTGTTAAAACATAAGAAAAAGGTGCACGCCAAGTGTTTGACGAAAAGAAATAAAGATAAAGACAATATGAAGAAAAGTGCAGAGCAAAAATAACGAATTTAACATGAACAAGATGTTAAAGAAAATAGAATAAACATAAAAAGGTGGGGAAGACAAGAAATGGAAGAAGACGCCACACCTTATGAAAAGTGATAAGTCCCGTGGAGATTCGTCACAAAGATTATAGAAACCTTTGATAAGAACTAATGTTTGGTCCAATTAAGAACCCAAAAGGAACTTCCTCTCACACACTTTTAAAAGTGTAAAGGTTTTTATGCAATTAAAAGGTGAGTACATAAGACAAATGAATAGCTATTTATAGCTAACAAGTGGTGTCTCTCTCCTTTTTCTCTCCAATGTGGGACTTTAGTTACATATTCCTTATACTAAAAAAATGTAATTCGTGCTTAACTTTATGTCCCAATTTAATCATCATAGATGCATAATTTGGACTTGAGACTAGAAATACAATTTGTAGGAAATCTTTAGAGCTTTCAAACGCATCAAAGAATGCCTAAAACTGATATCTAAAACTCAAGTTATGTTCAAAACATTGGAGTATCTAGGCTCTTCACTCATGAGTCTTTGATCTTCATCATGCTCCCCTTCTTTAAAAGAATTCGTCCTCGAATTCAGATTTTCATGACCTACATCAAAAGGACTTATGTTACCAATATTAAATGTGAAATGTACTCTATACTCACCGTGGAGGGCAACTTTGTATGCCTTGTCAATGATCCTCTCCAAGATTTGGGTAGGAAAGCTTTCTTTTTTCATATAGAGCAAAACCCAATCTTCGAGTTTATAAACAACTTTTTTTCTCCCTTTGTTTTCGTGTTTAGCATATTGCTCCATGTTTTTCTCAATCTGTGCATTCACTTTTTCATGGAGCTTAGTCACAGATTTGCGGGTAGACCATTCTCTAATAACTTTTATGTTTGTTTTATCCACTTGGACTCTTTTGGAACTTACCAAAAACCCTTTTGGCAGCAATTCCTCAACCTGTTTTTGTAACTGTTGTATCTCATGAGGGTTGGACCAATAAACGGGTCTTTTGGGCAAAGAGGCCCCCGACACAAAATTCATTTGGTGTTCAATCCCCCTTAATAGAGGTAAACCGGGTGGGACACTCTTTGGAAACACATCTCCGAATTCCTGCAAGAGAGGATTAACAACACTAGGAAGAGGGTTAAAGTTAGAATTCAAATACAAGTTCTTGTACACACAAATGTACATTTCTTGTT
>PYAF01003932.1:1150760-1164058 GCA_007407185.1 Glycine tomentella | reverse complement strand
AAGGATAAGAGCCCCCCCCCCCCCTCTCTCCTCTATATAAAATCTTTTATGAAAAAAAGATATATCAATATATATATAATATAATATATTAATTTACATGTATATGTATATAATAACAAGATAAATATATTAAATATAATATGCAGTAATATTTTAATTTATAGTAACATATATATGTATAATATTATTATGCAAAAAAAATTTATTAATACATAGTAATATATTAATTTATATAGCATATATGTATCTATGTATGTATGTATATATATAACAATATATTATTATATTTTTTAATCTTTTTTTCACATAGTTATAATTTTAAGCAGCATATTATATTATATTATATATATATAATAATTTTAACACATAAATTTAAATTATATTATTAATTAAAATATTAAAATTAAATAATTATTTTTTAAAGAAACATATTTCAGTAATAATTATAATTTTGAAAAACTTATACATTTTTTTTATAATTTTAAGAAACGTCATTGCATAAATAAAATATAATTTGGTATAACTTAGATAAAATTGCATTTTTTTTATAATTCTGCATAATTTATAAGAAAATAAATTAAAAGTTAATTTTAGAAAATTATATTAAATTGTTAGATTTTTATTAGCGGGGAGATTTGAACCCAATACTTCTTTTCACTTTCCTTCTCCTTTTACCACCAAACAAACCTAATAAACCCCATATCCTATCTTATTTGGTGCACACCAAACATTAGATAACATTATAGCTTATCATGTTCTTATATCCTATGTTATCCTGACCACCAACCGAGCCCTTCATTTCCATAGTTATTATAGGCCAAGAACTAGAATGATTTGGTCTATATGTTCTGCTGTTCTTCAAGAGTTAATCCATTTTATTATTCTTAAGAATGTTTTACTGGTTTTAACCTTATATTATTTTATTCTTTATAGTTCTTTTCCCCTGAAAAATAATATGTGCCCCGTGTAAATATTTATTTTGCTTAAAGAGAATAATGTCCTTTTGAATGAAATGTCGTCCTTGCTGTTGACAGAGTTCTAACTTGCTGCAGGTGGTCTCTTGGTGCTATAATGTACGAAATGCTAGTTGGATATCCTCCGTTTTACTCTGATGATCCTATATCAACATGCAGAAAGGTGAGAAAACTGCACACATATAAAAAGCATGATTCTGCTTTATAGTTTTTTTCCCCTAGTCTTGTATGATTTAGTTATTGGACATTTCAAAGGACTTTTGTCTTTCTTATGCTTTAATTTTTGGCATAAAGTGGTTCATTCTTAAGCCTTACTCTTTATTCATTTTGATGTCTTTTATGTGTTGACTAAGAATATTGTTGCTTAAATTTTGTCTTGTGTTTTTTCTTATAATACTTTGTTGGTCTACTTGTTTTCACTATAATTTGTCATGGTACTCGTTAGCATTTAAGTGCCTTATTTTTCAGAATCATTAACAGTAACAGTTGAAATTATGTTCTACTTCTTTTGCCTTGGTGATGAGTATCTTCAGATTGTGCATTGGAAAAATCACTTGACATTTCCAGAGGAGGTCAGATTGACACCTGAAGCCAAGGATCTAATATGCAGGTTGCTTTGTGGTGTTCCACATAGGCTTGGTACTAGAGGAGCAGAAGAAATTAAAGTGTGTAAAATGTGTTCTCTTTCTCTTTCTTTTTTTCTCCTGTAATACTTTACTGTTAAGTCATAACATTCATTGATAATATTACCGGTTCTTAATTGACCAGGCACATCCTTGGTTCAAAGATGTCATGTGGGACAGGCTCTATGAAATGGAGGCAGCATTTAAACCACAAGTCAATGGAGAGCTTGACACTCAGAATTTTATGAAATTTGATGAGGTAAGATATTATGATTTGTGAATTCTTTTCTTGATCAGTGTGCCTTGTCTTCACCAGTGGTATGTTTTGTATCCTTGACTTCTATGAATTTGCTTCATCCTTTCAGCTTGTTCCTAACAAGAGAAGTAGGTGCCACTGAAGTGGTGGTGGGCTTATAATGATTTATGCATTATTTGTTGTACAGTGGTGCCTATTTATTCCATTGGGTCACATTTTGTTGAAAATAATCTCAGTTTGTCTGTTAAAATAGAACATTTTTGTTGAAAATAAAATACGATTGGGTCACATTTTGTTGTCTACCTAGTACCTACAATGCTTTCAGTCTGTACTATCTTGTCAATAAGCTTATTGTGGGATGGGTGATAAAGGATTTTGGTGAGAAAGAGAAAGAAAATTGGGAAGAGGGAATAATAGAACACAAAGGATAGAGAGAGAGAAACAGAGAACTGAGTGGATTTTATGCACTACTCAGTTCTTTGATCTTTCTGTTTAAAATACAACCACCATGCAATAGGCAGCTATCCAACATCATCAAATCCTCACTAACAGTAGCTGACTAACATTCCTTTCCTATTCATATTAACATAACAATGAGTTTAATAAGCTTTTTCATAAATAAGCAGGTAGACATTCCTAATTTAGCAGCTTTGTTCTTTTTCGCTTTAGCCTAGGCTATCTTCATCTCTGATCTTCCCTGCATTTATCTGCCTGTTGGAGATGTAGCAATAAGATCTAATTTTTCCCCCTCTAAGGGTTATATGATGTTTCTTTCCCTTTCTTCTTGTCTCTTTAAACAAGCAATGAAAGATAAGCATTTCCCCACTCTGACATATTACTCAAATTGCACATGGATCTTTCAACATGTGCTCATTAACCCCTTAATCTTTTTGTATTGTTTGCAATACCCCCCTCCTCCCGAATAATCCAAAACTAAACATATTTAGGCAAATTGGATTAGGAAAACTGACAAGTTACTGAGAGAGATGTGCTAATATGTCAATATTGTGCCAATCTTGCATTTACACGCAATCACACTACCCCTATCTGTTACCATAGTTGCACAATATGGCTACATATAATATTAGGGAGGTATTTGTCGGGCTGAGCCCTTTACATGCAAACATATTGTATACAAATATCATTCAAGCATGTCATTTTGTAGACTTGGGACATGGTTATATCTTCAATTTTGTTAACTGTACTTGCCCTAGTCTTTAGTCTGGTTGCATTTTTGCTGTTGATATTTTGATTTGAGCATATTAATCCATAACCAGTTGTTTTGTTTGCAATGTCTCCATTTTTAATAAAATCACAAAGGGCTAAGTTTTATATACTTAAATCAAAATATCAATAGCGAAAATACAATTGGACTAATAGTTTAGAGCAATTGCAGTTACCAAAATTGAAGTTATAACCATGTCCCAACTTTTCAGAATGACATGCTTGTATGATACATAATATACTTTCATGTTTGATATTTGTACATGAGGTTTTGTTTGTGAATTTTGGTATGTAAGTTTTATTCATTTAAATTCAGTTGTTTAATGTATAAGCCTTTATAGAATGAGTTTTTCTTTCAGAACAGTATGGATAAAGTAATTGTTAGTTAATTTACCTTCTCATTTATACTTTCATATTTATGTGCATGGATTTTCATATGTTTTGTTTTTATCTGAGATGATAACCATTTTTAGCTGGAATACTGACGTAATTGTGTTAACAGGTTGAACAACCAAAATCAAGTAGATCTGGATCTGGACCCTTCAGAAAGGTAGACACTTTATATACTTGAAAGAAGAGTGAGATTTGATAGTCAATAGTCATCTAACTTGCCTCTGATGTTTGCTTTTAAGTATAATTCAATTCGAAGTGGAAAATCCCATCTCCTTTAGAATATTTATACCATCATAATAATCCTTGGTCCTCCAACGTTAAATCTGTAAATACTTAAATCCTCATCCAATTGGGATGCAAGTATAATTGCACGTGTCTCCAAGGAACTTACACATAACATTTAGTTCCAATTCCGTCATTTTAATGTTGTTTTGGTTCTCAAGGAACAATACATCTCAATATGTGGCATATTTTTCAAGGTTGATGATGCTTCAAAAAAACTGCTAATAAATTGATGATCCATTTGCTTCACGTGGCTTTTCATTAATTCATTAGCTCCTACGCTTTTCCCTAGTTGACTTCATTTGTTATATTTGTTTCCCCTGACCCAAATTTGTTCCAAGCTAAATATACGTCGATCTATGTTCTCTCCTTTACAGTTTATTTATCCTCTTTGTTCACAGAAGCTCTTGACTTCTCAAGATCTTAGTTTTGTTGGTTATACATATAAGAATTTTGCTGCTGTCAAGGGGATGATGCGTCAATCTATTAATGGTAGGTATTTTTTTCTCCTGAAGTATAAATATTACAATTTCATTTCCCTTGTCATGTCCTAATCTTTGATACCTCTTGCTATCAATTTATAGTGCTGCAGTGTCTGTTCTTTGTATCAATATTTAACATTTCCTATTTGCGCATGAGATCAGTTGATGAATCTAATCTGCCAAAAATGACTCTTAGAATAACAATTATAGCAATATGCTTCAGAGACCTCAGACCTACATAACAAACTAGTGTATGAATATGTAACGAAGTCAGCCTTTTGTTGTTCTGTCATTCAGATACACAGCATCCTATGGTGATGGGTGGCATTCAGCTTATTAAATATAGGACTTGTGAAGTTGAGGTTTGTTATGGCTCAAGCTCAGTCCAATAACATTTTTGCCCTACTAGTTTATACTCGTAGGAATAAGGAAAAGAATTTGTAAGGCAGTGAGGTAGTATTTTTTATAGATGAGTTTTTCAGCGAAGGGAGGGGAGGGTAAAATTCCATTTCTAATAAATATTCTTTAATTTGATTTTTTTTGTAAAGAAAGGAAATAATAGATTACAATAAATTTATGTTCTAATGTTTTATTAATTTTTAATAAATTGTTACATGATTCTTTTAATTTATTAAAAACAAATTGTCTCCCGTCCCGTTCCTCCAAAATCCCACTTCCCAAAATTGTTATATAATTCTTATAATTTACTTAATATCACATTGGTCCCCTGTTTATTGCAACATCAAGGTTGTTGTACTTCAACATCATTAAAGTGGTTACGTAATATCAAATTGGTCGTTAAGTGAATGAAATTTGACAACTACATGCGAACTTGTGTTAATGTGATAGTCATATAGCCATATAGGAATTATTGCTTGCTACATTGAGCTTTTTATTTATTTCAAGTAGCTGAATTGACTTTTCTTTTCCAAATTCCAATACTTTTCCTATCATGTTCAACATGCATTGTATGGATACTTGGCTAGAAGGTAGCATAAACGTAGGATGAGATATTTCATTTTATTTTATACATATTTTATAGCTAAAAAAGATTATATGACTTTTGTTGAATGCGATACAGATCCAGGGAGCTTGTCACCAAAGCGGACATCTGTTGATTCCACACACAGTAAGGGGACCTAACTTTGATTACTCCTCCTCGATGTATTATAATTAAACTGTTCCAACTGAACCATTTGTTCTAGGTGATTCTGGAGTAAACTATTCCGCTTGATACTCAATGGACATCACAAAATCATAGATGATTGCACCCTCTTGGAACACCTTTTCGCTTGTGAACAATAACCCTAGCTATTTTTTTCCCATTTTCATGTATAGAACCTTCTTGTGTAGCTAATAGATGGATATGATGGTGGGCAAGCCTGCTTATTTTTCAACCAGGTTTGCCTTACTTTCAGTGCCAACAACCACCTATCTTGCAGAACTTAGTGTACATGGATATCTGCATCGCTGGTAGTGGTAGCTCTACTATATGTGAAAGTCTTGAAATTAAAAAGTAAATGTAACTGTAAACTTGTCACTGGGTTGTGACCACTTGTGCCCAGGTTAGCAGAAACATGTGCCATCCCTTGTGGCACGCAAATCCTGACCTTGTTTTTTCTCTCAATCAACCTTTTTCAGTTGTCCAGCAAGCTATTCACTCCCCTAATGGTATCTTGACTCAAACAACCTTTGGCTTCCAACAAGTTAGATGCAGGTCAAGTTATGAGAATGTAATATGTTGACATAATAACAAAGTCAAATCGTATCGATTGCAACTTTGTTCCCGTTCTGATTTAGGATTGTCATTGAATGGAATTATGCATTAATTTTTAACTTATGAAAAAATTATTTAATTTTCTTCTTACTTTCTCCTGTAAATGTTTATGGAGAAATTTATCCTAACATCCTAATTCTGCCTTTTGCTGCATTATACAACTTCAGAGATTGTTGCTTGTGTCATGTCAACGTAAATGACGATGCTGTGCAAAATTAATCTTCTGTATTTAAACTTCTAAGGGTTTGACACTTTGATTGTTTTACATTTATTTTGCGGCACTTCGCCATTTAATATACTTGGAAAAGACGTCTCCCAAAATGAATATAATGTATCCGTTTGTTTAAGCTTATTTTTCCAAAAAAAAAAAAGTGTTTTTTAAATAAAATAAGCAATTTTCTGTTTTTACTTTAAAAAAACTGCTTAATTTTAAGAAGAAAACCCAATATATTGCATTTTTTAAAATGTCCATTAACAATTCCATTCTCATGTTTTACAAGTGATTTACATTCTTTTAAGTGAATTAATAAATATTATAAAACTAATTTTACCAATAAGAAAAGTCACATAGGACCAAAAAGCTTTATATGATCGCTATTTGAGTAATAGTATGTAGAAGTACTTGCTTACCTGATGGAGGAAGATGATCCCCCCTTCTATAGTTTGTTCTGTGGGTGACTCACAGCTTGATGAGGTGAGCTTAAGCTTCGGACTTGATGATCACGAAGTCGGTTCATACACATTTTATAACTCCTAAAGCTTTTAGAAGTAGATTATTATAGGTAAAGGCTAAGTTCTGGTTTGGGGAAGTAGAGTTAGCTAGGATTCATGAATTGACCGATTAGTTTAGATTTTAAGATGTAATTTGTGTTGCGGATTAGTTCATGCTCATCATTACAATAAATACTAGGATGTGTATATGAAAGTTGATTGTCAAATTATCCATCTATTATTAAACCAGAAATGATGGTTCTTCTGCAGAGGGAAAAAGAAACAGATGAGAAGCACATTCTAACTGAATCTATCACCAAAAGAGCTACAAGAAACGTATAAACAGACGTGCACTTTAATAGCAGATGGGATATAAAAATCATAAAGAACATATCTGGTTTTAACTAAAATATGCATGTCTATACAAGAATCTACGAACTACTATTGTGGCTCCTGTAGTAATCTAACCCGTCTCCCAATACAGGGTACCTAGCGTGGGAATAAATAAATTATAGAAACGTACTATATCGTTAAGTAAGTCTTTATCATGGTTGCTCCAGTAGGATCCGAAAGCAGATGTCTGACAAGACCCATTCTCAAGTTATTTGGTGCTATTATGAACATGTAGAATGCAAATAATACAAGATCTGTAGATGAGAGAGAGGAGCCAAGAAATCCCTGCCACATCCTGTGAGGAAAAAAACATTTAACGATAATTTCAGTAGAAAGCAATTTCTATCACAAAAAAATAGGGAGGGCGTTGGGGGATTAAGCAATAAGCAATGAAGTCAGATTTTTAAGTTGTAACACGAGAAAGCACAATGGTTTATTTAATCTCAAGTTGTAATCTCTAGAAAGCTTTTTAGTAAAACCCCAAGTAAATGAATACAAGTTTTGCTAGGAACTGAGATGGGATAACCATAATCCAACTTATGAATACAAGTGGTTTCCCAGTTAATCCCATTAGAGTTATCTAAGTTAAGCATGTGGCTTTCATCCTGGTATCATCTACAATGATCACCAATGAAGAATATTAACTACTTTGTAGCCTCTATTTCGAATGAAGCTTAATCCTTGCGACAAATTCTGATCACTGAAACAAAACGTCTAATCCGGCAAGGGTGATTAGTGGTAAGGCGTAGTCTTCAATTTTCACTTCTAAACTTATATTATACTCTCCTTACTTCTAATTAATTGAAAGTCATGAGCTTCCAAAACTTGTCTACACATACATCTATAACTTCTCATTTATTTTCTCTCTCAACTCTCCAACTAGGACTGTATCTGTATCATATCATCCAACAAAAGCATTTTTCGTCACACCAATTTTTAGATATGCTTAGTAAGCACATCTAACACCAATGTAAAAAAAAAAAAAAAAAAAAAAAAAACCAGCTCAAAGCTGACTTTTGATCCAAATCTTTAGTTATTTTATATTTTATACTCTTAACCTTCTCATACATATCCTTAATTGCTCAAATATAAGCAACATATGATATATGGCTCACTTCTCCAGACCCTTCCACCATTGGCACCCTGTTGTATATCTTTTCCAAATCAACCATACGTAAGTCTTTTTTGATTCCTCAAATATCACCCATCAATTATTGTAGCAAGTATATTGCTTCCTTTGTCGACCTCCCAGATAATAAACCAAATTGGTTTTCAGTAATATGAGTCTCTTGTTTTAATCTCTGCTCAACTACCCTCTTCCACATTTTGTAGTATGGTTTATGAGCTTAATCCATTATAATTTGCACAACTATGTGTATCTCTTTTGTTCTTATAGATAGGGATTGAAGTTCTTATTCTCCACCCATCAGACATTCTCTTAGACCTCATAATACCGTTAAACAGCTTTGTGAGCCAACTAATGCCTTTCTCTAGGAGGTCCTCCCATATCTCAGCATGTATATTATCCCATTTAACCGCTGGGTCATTATTTGTCCTCTTCAACGCTTTTTTTTAACTCATGCTCCAGAAAATTCTACAATAAAAGATACAACTTTGGCCCTCATCTCTAGTGTGTAGCTTATTAGAGTGAAATACAAATTCTTGTTCTTAATTACATAGCACATGGAATTAACTCTTCCATCTTTCCTAATATCTTCTTCCGTAACCACGAAGTTAACTTCTCCATTTTTTATGCATTTCACTAGATTCAAATCTCTTGTCCTTGTTTCCCTACATTTAGCAAGCCTGCAAATACTTTTATCTATCTTTGGTCCTGGCACAGCGGTAAAGTTGTATCTTGATAACTTGTTGATCATGGGTTTGAATCCAGAAACGGTCTATTTACATAAGTAAGGGTAGGGTTGGATACAATATCCATCCCCTTACCTCAGCATTCTTACCTAAAGACCCCACTTCATAACATTTCCTTTTAACCTTAACTTCATCACACACATTAGCTGTCAAAAACCAAGATTCCCCTTCCTCTTAGGTAAACAATCTCTTATTTCACCGTGAGTCTCTTTTGCTACCTTCCTTGTATCTTTGGTCATCTTATCCACACGTAAGTTTAGATCATTATAGGCTTTAGGGAATTTCGTTTATATAGATCTCCTTAAAAATTAAGAATGAGATCTTAGTCATATTACACTTGGAAAACTTTAAAAAGCAAATTCCAAGAAATCTATCAAATACATGAGACAAATAGACCATACCAATCAGGTAAGCAGAAGAAAGTACGAAAGAATGTTCGAATGCCCTCAATGTCCAGCTGCAGAATTAGAGCTAATCCAAAAAGAAAGAATGCTCTCTGGCGTTTCCTTTCTGGAGGCCAAAGTGTATTCCAAGCTGAAAGGAAAAGAAAACTCAAATGCACATACAAGTAAAAAAGGCTTCACATAATCACATTGCCATCAAGTCTGAGTGTCAGTTCTCAAATTTTTTGGTAATATACATAAAATCTATATTATAAAAATAAAAAAATCTACATTTTTTTGCTAGACAGTAACTGTGTGAGGAAAGAAACAAAATAAGCATAGTTTATGCAATTTTAGAGAAAGTGAGTAACTTTACATCTAAGGCTCTGATAATGACTATGCTTGATTACCTTGCATAGATAGATTCTCCTTTCTTCTTTCTTGAGTAATAATGTCCTTGGCATGGCCATCTTTCAAAATAGTAGCAATTACTGAAGCATAATTTGGAGCTTCTGACAAAGATCTCACAACAGAGTACCCTATTGGATAAAAACTGATATTGAATGGCAATAAATTAAATAAACCATATCCGTTGAATCAAAATGTGATGAAGTCATGCCTGTGGCTGGATGCACCATGCTGGCAGCTGCACCAAATGCAAGGTTCTTTTGTTCTGTGTTCGGTAAGGATCCACCAACTGGGATATAAGACCATTCCTATATAAAAATTTATAGATGAAAAGTAATTTATTTTGGGCACTCAACATTCAGATTCAGACGCAAGAGATGCTTAGATGCACTAGAAGAGCTTGTACATATCATATTATTATTTAAAATTATAATGTAAAAGCTCCAAGGACAGCTGAAAACTGAGCTTGAGGATAACACACAGTTATGAAGGGAAGCACAGGATTTGAACTCCAAAACTGTTCTCCTTATATATACATAATCAACAGTCAAACCTAGCATTTCCAATACCTTACCTCTTCATAAGTTTTCGTAATTCTGATCCCCATTGTATTTAATCTCGAAAAGAGCTTCTTCTTTAGTAAATCAAAAGGCATGGCATCTTTTGACGCTAAACAGGTTTCCTGCAATTGGCATTTTTGCATAAAAAGTTAACAGAATTGTAAAATGTAATGTAAAACACTAAACTTAAAAACATGGAGCAAACCTCAAAGAACACTCTTGAACGGGACATGGGCATTGCATAAAGAAAAGTTGGAAAATTTGCTTCTGGACATTGAACATTTTGCTTCATGTAGTCTCTGTAATCCATGAAAACCATCAGATTTGGATCATAAGGATTGTTTTCCACCTGATATTGTAAAAAAAAATGTTATTATTACAGGCTATCACATCTTATGTATTTAAATTTTTTTAATAAAAATATAAACATGATATATGGTTAAAACGATGGAAGAAGAAAGACTAATATTAAAATGACCTAATAACAATCTCTTGATTTTTTTTACCAAAAATGTTACTGTTATTTTTTATATTGTCATTTTGCACTTTGCAAATGAGCTGCAAAAATTGATTTGCTTAAGCAGAGCTATATTAATTAATTTAATGGTACTAAAAAGGTATGACAAAAAGAAGCACCAATTTTGGTCTGATTTAAACAGACTTATAAACTGTGTTATTAATGAAAATGTATAGACACCAAATAGTCAAAGAAATGAAAACAGTCGCTTGTTACCAGACTGCTTCCGTTTACAGAATAACAATTCACTAATATTAACTACAGCAAACAAGCGATTTTCCTAGGTCACATATTAAAAAGATGCAGGAGAGGAGAAATGTGGACCTTCAGGATCAAGAAATATGAGAAAGGATTCTCAACAATTAATGTTAATAAGCAAGATAATTTTAATGATACTAGCATCAATCTATAAACTAATCACTTAGTAGTAAACTGAGAAACAGAAACATAGAGCCAGCCTCCAACCTCAACTTCCACACCATAAGCTGTTTGGACAGAAACCTTTGGACCCCCGACCTCATATTGCAACAGTTTCCCTGAAGCAGCTCCTGATGCAACAGTAACAAGCCTATAATAACATGTCAGAGGTTTCCATATATAATAGATAAATGGATAAAAAATTTAGAAGCATGTGAGTTGTCATACCTGCTGGGAACTACATTGTCATATTCACAGACAACATGACTATGACCATTGCTTGCCTCAATAATACTTTCTACTCTTGAGCTAAGATACGAGACACCTGACTCGACACACCTAGGGAAAATTAATATGAATCAAAAATCTACAAAAATAAATAAAATAATTGTTATTAGGAAATTAAATTACAATTAGTGAGATAACAGTGATAGGAAATATATCACCAACAGTTAGACGGTTGTACCTTCTTAACAATTCCTCATGAAGCAAATGCCGACTGACACGTCCATAGGAACGACCAATAAAAATGGGGTCCTTATTGTCGAGAAAGACAATGGTATCCTTCCAAACATGCTCAATGCAACCTTCAAGTCCGAGATCTGAAATTATAATGAATTAATTGCGTTCATCAATGCATAATATCAACTAAGCAAGTATGCATCTGTCAAAAAGAAAAAATCTTGCTTTTTAGGGCAAAATGTCAAAACTCCAAATTGAAAACCTACAAAATATCAGAGTTTTACAGTTCATCAGAATTTATGAGCATTTATAAATTCCGCTAAAATGAATTGAGATTTTATAGCTTTATTAATTTAACTTCTCCATAAGGTAATATGCATAAGTTGATTTTAGCGTATGAAGAAGCTGATGTTACCTTTTTATTTTCTTTTCATGTAAGTGGATAGAGAAATTTATCCACCTAAATGAAATTTGTTAGGCACGTATAACTTAAGTTCACAAAATTACTATTGAAAGAGTTATCTCAAAATTTTATCCCTAAATGTATGTCATTTGCATGATATAGTTCTAATTGAAGATTCAAGGGAAAATGTTAGCTCTAAGCTTGAGCTCTTAGATAGATGTCATACCACAAATTTCTAAAGTTTAAGTATATGCATTATAATTTTAGCAAGACACAAAAGGAAAATGCTTTGGAGGTAAAAAGAGAAGATGTCATACCCACAAGTTTCTAAGTTTAAGTATATGGCATCAGTAATATAAAATAATGGGAAAATTAATAAAGATACAAGATACAAATTGGATTTTTTTTATATAACAAATTGGATTGTTAAAAGGGAGAAAGACATAAAGGGTTATTAGCAACCACAAAGTAAGCTAAAAGGGAAACTTTTTATCTTAATACTAAACACCTGGTTGTACTTTATGGTAAGGCGGCATAAGAAATGATGGGATACAGAATACTTGTAACAAAGAGATATCGGTACAACACTTTTTGTGTAAAAAATGAAAAACAAAAATTGATTAAAGTGGTTTGAACATGCACAAAGAAATAGCCACCGGAAGAGAATAAATTGTATGGTTTTTAGTCACGTGAAACCAATAAAACACCAACAAGAACGTTATAGGAAATCTTATTTGTGAATAATATTTGCATTTATGAGAATTTGGTTTTTGATCGCATCCATTGATGTTAAGTGATACAAGTAACCGACCTCACTTATTAAAACAAGTCTATTATTATTGTCCTTATTATCGCTAACCCACATGACCATGAGGCATTTTGGCCCTATTCCATATGGGTTAGGGCTGATTGGGGTTGGCCGAGACAATATTTAAATGAATAGCATATATCTGATACAAAGTTGATATCAGTAGAATGATGCAGCAAGAACGATACCTTTAAATTCGTCCTCCCACACACCATAATTGTTTGTAAAAGGGAGATCCGGACCAATAAGCCCAACTTTCAGTCCTAACTTGGCTGATTCAGCAGCAAGAGCAAGACCAGCCGGACCACAACCAATCACAACTAGATCCAGTATATCATCTCCTATAGGTGGCA
>PYAF01003932.1:1115983-1150660 GCA_007407185.1 Glycine tomentella | reverse complement strand
TTAAATTCGTCCTCCCACACACCATAATTGTTTGTAAAAGGGAGATCCGGACCAATAAGCCCAACTTTCAGTCCTAACTTGGCTGATTCAGCAGCAAGAGCAAGACCAGCCGGACCACAACCAATCACAACTAGATCCAGTATATCATCTCCTATAGGTGGCAACTGCAAGAGTGGTTAACAACAGGTTCTCAGTAAGATAACAGAATTCCAAAACACAATTTTGTTATGCATCTCCGCAACCATCAAAATCGTTGCATCAGTGTATAGCACTTAACATTGGCTTCACTATCACCAAACACAAAGATCATCAACCAAACACAAAGATCATCATCACAGCCAAAACCCATCACACCTCAACTTCATCCAAACAACTAAACAATGGCTTCACTCTCACCAAACAAAAAGATCATCATAGCAAAACCCATCACACCTCAACTTCATCCTCACAACTCAAATATCAGTATGTACTAAAGAAATCTAACGCAATTCCTTATATTAAAAAAGAAAAAACTCGATCACTTTTTTATCATTAGCTTCTCAAGATGACCTATGAAGCACTCATACTTAATTTTGCTTCATGTATTTGTATCCCATATCGATAATCTCACATACTTCGATACATATCGGTGAAGTATTCAAGCTTTAAAAAAAATACAATACAATATAAAAGCAAAAAAAACATTGTTCCTTGATGAACTAAAAATGGAAATTATCTTTTCCGTAGATGATTTTGAGAAAGAAATGAGATTATCAAATACTATTTTAATTTGTATTTAATAGGAAGTAATTTATAATTTTTTATTTAGTAAAATTTAAAAGTATGTTATTAATTGGATTTTTTAATTATAATTATATACTTATTATTTATGTTTTATGAAATTTTATTCATATCAAGATAATCTTACTTCTTAGTTCTTACAGCATTCACCAAAAAAATCGTACTTCTTAGTCCTTACAGATTATTGTAACTTACATATTTTTAAAATAATTGTAAAATTTGTATTGCCGTAAATCTCTGATAATGTAGTCTACAGTAACCTAAAAGCGAAAAAAAATAAAGCGTAAAACATTATCCGCTAATTTTTCAACCAAAAACAAAAAAACACAGCACGAAAATTCATCCAATCCTCATGAACCTTTCAGGACCGATCAAAACGAAGCTCCACATTCAACACACAAGAAGTCAACAACAACAATCAAAATCCAAGAAGCATAAGCGAGAGAACCAAAAACCTTATCCGCGAGCTTGGACTGCATTTCCATGGCTTTCTTCTGTTGCATTTGTACGAAAACGAGTTCGGAGCCACCGGCCTTCACATAATCCTCCTCGTCGGCGAAGTCCTCTTTGGTCGCCACGCAGCTCTCGCTCCCCGCTTTTGCCTCCACCTTCAGCCACCGCACGCCGCGGCCGCCGCACGACGACGACGACGACGACGCTGCTCGTCTTCTCCACAGCTTCTTCCGTCGCAACCTCAACCTCGACGACGAAGGACTCACGCAAAACGCCATTGCCGCCAAGTTCCTCGCCGCAAAGCACTCCATTCTGTTGTCGTTTTTAGTATACGGCACTGCTTTTATAGTTATCACTCCTTCCTCCTCACCATGGCATTCATTCAAGTCGAGGGTTAAAACGACGACCTACGTACTTAGTATCACGCTGAGTGTGTGTGTGTGTGTGTGTGTGAACGGTTGAGTTTGAGTTTCTGTTGCAGAGGGATATGGTGTGCGATGCTTCGTTTTAATTTGCTGACATGTTTAACAGCCATCCGAAACTTCCACGTGTCGTTCTCTGATTGGGCTAGTTTTGACGCATGCTAGCCTTATCGTAAAGGATTCATTGGAAGAGTGGACACATGAAGCCTGGTTTGGTTGTGGGAAAAGAATTACTGAGTAAATTGTTTTAAAATAACACTAATCGGGTAACCAGTGCAAGATGTATCGAATTTGCTGCACTTTGATTCACTTCAAATTAAAAAATTATTTTTATAATAACTAAACATATAAATATTTTAAAAATGAAGAAAATGATGAATTTATAATAAAAATAAGAAATTATATTTATTGTATATAATATAAATATATCAATGAAAATTATAATACTTATTTGTGTATATCTTTTGTCTTGGATTGTATTTGTTAGCATTCATTTTCATGTATAATAAAAAAAGATTATTTACTAAAAATAGGTATATAAATATAATGTAATATAATTGTAGACACTTGACAATCAATTTGTAATGTAGTATTCTAACAATTTTGTTAGTATCTTACAAAATTCCAATGTAGAAATAGAATATTGTCTATAAATATAATTGATGGATCACAACAATTTCAAAAAGATTGAAAACTTAAATAATTTAAGTGGAATATAACTAATGTATGGATAATTGAGAACTTGTTAGAATTTTAATTCATATAATTACTATAAGATAAATATATAAGATGGATAGAAAAATTAAAAAATTAGCTTGGAACAAAAATACTAATTTTCAATTTAAGCAAGAATTGTAATATGTAGCCAGCAACTTTTAATTATGAACTTAAATTAAAGAAAACAACTGAAAACTTTATACAAAATTAATGTTATATTAGTAAACTTCTCACTTGTTTAGGTCTTTTCTTTTAATTTACCAAGTAATACCTTCATTCCTCTTCATTTGTCTTGCATCTTTTCTTCACTCTGAACCTTTATCTTCTATTTAATCATCAACTGGATTACTTTTATTCACTTATGTTTGTGTTAATGATCACTTTTATAGTGGTCTTGCATCAAATTTAACAATTAAACATTTCATTGATCATTTACTCGTTCACCTAAATTTTTGCAATAAACATCAGTTTCCATTTATTAACTTTTTTTAAACAAATATAATTGAACTATTGATTATAAATAGGAGTAATATTAAACAAAGATAAGCAACAATAACAAAGATTATATGTGAAAAATTCCTACTCTATAAGATAATACCAAACTGACGGAATCAGCTGAAAAGTTCATATGTGAAAAGTCGTCTCAAAAGTGTCATAAATTTAGAAGTAAAATGAGAAATAAGGAAACATATCCAAAAATGTCATTTTGACATTTGGTCAAACACATAATTTGCAACCAATAAATCAATCTTGAACAAAATCAAATAAATAAATAAATAAATAAATTTTCAATTCTCATATATTCTTATAAAATAAACTTTTTTAACAAATTTAGTCCATATTCACAATATTAAAGAAATTTTGATGAATAAGAAAAACCAAAGAAAATAATTAGGTCAAACCAAAATCAACCAAGAAAATAGAAACTAAGAAACTTGTTCACCTTTAGTGCTACATATCACTATAAATCATGAAAAATTTATGAAGTTGTAGTCACAGTGGTATGCAAAGGCATCTTCAGCTAGGATTGCGATGTTGAATGGTTAACGGAGAAATAAAAAGATATTTCACTGGTTTATTTTTAGAAAATAGAGAAAATAAATTGAGTGAATGAAGAAGGTAAGAGAAGAAAGAAAAATGGTGAGAAGACATAAGAGAACATCAGAGAAGAAGAACGTTTCAGAGTTGAAAAAAGAGAGAAGATGATAAAGAAGATATTTGAACACACATAACTCTTAAAAAGGTAGTTAAAATAACATATCATCTACACTGAAAAGATATTTAAAAAATTGAAAGATCTAGTATAGTTTATTAATGACAAAATGAATGTGCAGCAAAAATAAGAGAAAGAAAGAAGTGAAGTTCAATAATGATTTTTCTTCTTGTGATAATATACCTTTGAAATTAGGTCATACACAATTGATCCATTTAAGATTTTATCTTTTGTCACACCTGTGCAAACTTGCCAATAATTAGGCTCAGCCAATTGAGGTGAGAACCAACAACATTGAGAAATATGAAGGGCCCAAAGGAGAAAATTGTGAAAATCATAACATAAAATGAAAGGAGACCACTGCACTCTAGACAATTGTCAAATAAATTAATAATAGAAAAAAGAAATGGAGTTTAATAATAATTTATTCTTCTTGTGATAATACACCTATGTTGAAATCAGACCTTAAACAATGGATCCACTTAAGGTTTTATCTTTTATCACACCTGTGCAAACCTGTCAATAATTAAACTAAGTCAATTGAGATGAGAACCAACAAATGAAGGACCAAAAGTAGGAGATAATGCAAATCATAACATAAATGAAAGGAAATCACTGTACTTTTCTCGACAATTGTTAAGTAAATAAGAGAGGAATTACTATATCACCAGTGGTTTAGAGTCTTTTCGAAAAGAAAAATTAAAATAATATTTGAGATTTTATATTTTTGTAACTGGCTAGTACGATACCCTACGTACACATGTAATACCATTACCTATGCGTTAAAGAGATAAAGTGTGAGAGGGATGAAAGAAATAATATAATTAGTATTTAAGATTATAAAGGAAATATTAATTTGTTTATAAAAAAGGAGGTACAATTATCAAGTTTTAATTTAGAAAAATTGTCCCTGTGTATACAGGTATACCACTGCCTACGTGTTAAAGAGATAACGTGTGAGAGGGATGAAAAAATGATATAATGAGTATTTAAGATTTAAAAAGAAATATTAATTTGCTTATCAAAAAGGGGGTGCAATTAACAAGTTTTAATTTGAAAATATTGGGGTGCACTTATTAAAAAGGGAGTGCAATTAGCAATTTCTTACATTGACAAATACATTTCAATTAGAAATTATCAGTTAATGATTTTTTTAAAATTATTTTTTTGTTTGAAAAAATAAATTTATTTTTAAGTTTAAAATTGTCAAAATTTTGTGGGATTTATTATGGACACCATTATTCAGTTGTGTTGTGATTTACCTTAGGCCAAATGGGGATCGTAAAATGTATATTGGGAAACAAAGTGATTAGATCCAAAATTAAAAGAGTGATGCAAATATGAAATACAAAGATAAGTATACTACTTTAAGACCAAAAATTTCATTGACGCCATGTGACGAGATAATTCCTTTTTAAATTTTAGTGTAAACAATTAATGAAGAGGTAATGATAATCTTTGAGACATGTTATTGTTTATCTTCTATAACCTATTTTTTTCACATCAACAACTATATGTTTTAGCTCAAGAATTATTTTATGTATACTAATATTGGATAGTAAAAGACAATATCTAAAGAGTGAAATTTATAAGGAAGTTTTTCAATGTTACTTAATCTTATTCATATATACCATTGTCTATACGTTAAAGAGATAACGTGTGAGAGGGATGAAAGAAATATAGATTTCTTTTTATCAAAAAGGGGATGCAATTCGCAAGTTATAATTTGAAAATATTGGAGTGCACTTAAAAAAAAGGGTTGTAATTAGCAAATTTTAATTTGGGAATACTGGAGTGTACTTGTTAAAAAGGGGGTGTCATTAGTAAATTTATATGCAATTACCATTTTGTCCCTATTTTTGCCAAGTGTCATTAATATATGATGTCCAATTTTGTAATTTTGCTAACAGTTAGTTTTTATATATGAGTATATATATATATATATATATAGTATATGTATATAGTAGATGAGTCTCATATTCTGTTTCCTTATTTTAATTTAAATTATTTTTCAGTTTTTATTTTTTTCTTTAACATAATCAAACTGTTCCGAAAAGTATACAACAAGAGAAATAAATATTAAATTAATTTTTTGCTAATTTATTTTTTATTTGATCTTCTATTTTTTATTTCAATTGAGTCCTCTAATTTTAAAAATAGATTTAATTGTAAATTTCAAATGACATTATATTGTGTCTATGTGTTTAAAAAAAATGTGAAAAACACGACAACGACTATATGATTTTAAAATTAACATCTTTAGTAAAAATTTATAATAACAACCTAATTGAAATTATTTTAAAAATAAGAGAACTTAATGGAATCTAGAAAGAAAGAAAAAACCAATTGAAGGATAAAAAACTAATTCAACCAAAAATATAAAAGAGTGTTGGTATGATCTAAAACGTTCGTGATTGTCGACCCAAACACTTGGATCCAATGGCCTCAATTTTATATTGACAATTCTCGTGGTCCAAACTCCAAATAGTGTGTTTGCAAACTTTGCTTGTGTTGTATGCTTGTACGGACAACAACAATGGCACGCTTGCATTTGCTCTTTGTCAACACCGCTTCGTGTCATCTCTGTTGCTGGCCTTGCTCTTGCTCATTGGAGACCACATCTCCCTTCAACACACTATTTTTTACGAAATGATGGGTAAAGGGAGAGAACTTGTGTGGATCTAGTGTCATGGTAGTTTTGGGCATGGATCCATAGTTGATTCAGGTTAGTGGTTTGCGATGGGTTGGTTTGGGTTTGTGGTGGTTGTTCCCAGTTGTAGTTCATGTGGTTTAAGTGGGTTCATGGTCGTGATTTGTGGTTCAAATGGTTTAAGCGCATATTTGGCATAGCCATTGAGAAGCATGTTGTAGAGGAACATGTAATTTTCCTTTGCAGTGACAAACATGAAGCAAGAAACAAAGGGGGGCCAAAGTGATTCTTCGGTTTTGTCTTTCAGGTTTGATAAATGGAATTTATAGATGCGAATAACAAGATATAAAAACGTAAAAGATCAAAAGAAAGGGGGAGGCAGAACCTCCTCAGATGGAGAGAGGGAGAAAAAAGAGGAAAGATAAAGAAAAACTGAATCGTCGTCGCCAAAAACCTCCTCTAGGGATGGTGTGAGAGGTGGTCCACGTGGTGTACGGTGTCAGTGGCGGATCTAGAAAAATAATCATGGGGGGCACCAGTGGTATCCGTACAATTAGTGGCGGGGTTGCCCCTGAAATTTTTTTTGTAAAGAAAATTTAAAGGAACAAATAATTATAAATCATAATCTAAAGGAACAAATAAATAGTCAGGCCAAATTATTGTTCTGGATTGAATAGAACAATAAAAACAATCCATTGATCAAATTACTAGTTAGTTAGTTTTCACTTAATTTGGAATTTTGGACAATACTTCATAGTGTCTTGCATGATCTTGTAAGTACAATATACTCCAAAATATTAACAATTTGCTTATCCTAAAGTTTCATGCCCAGTAAAACAGAACAGAGAGATTTCATTCGAATCATTTGAATTAAAAACTATCAAGATATGAGGTATCATGCTTTCCAAGCAAAAATATTTGGGAATGAAAGCTTATATTATCTCTTGAAAAAAACAAAACAGATGCAGAATTGAAAACAAAACATCTTTTCCCAATCGGTCAATCCCACTTTCAAATGCATCATGGAAAATGAAGCAGTAATCTCACAAACCCCAGAACAATGAAGATCAAAAAGAGATGTGTACGGTTACTACGGTGTACCTGGCTGGTGGTGTAAATTAAGGACAAGTATTTCTCGATTGTTGGAGTTGGGATAAAATGGTATCCAAATCCAATGGAAGAAAAGCTGTGGTTTGTTGCGGGAATTACTACTAGGAAAACAATTAAAGAAACATTAAGTCAGCAGGCAGGTACACCACTGCAACCCCAGCGTGTGTGAGCGGCGAGCGCGACCTTGACCCTTGCAACCTCGGCGTGCGCGACCTTGACCAGAAATGGAGAAGGCTCACAACGCGAGTGACGTTCAGGTGATGCCGTGACGCGTGGCGTGGAGGAGCTGAGGAGGAGAAGGAGAACTGAGGTGGTCAGGTAGAGGTCTTGCGCGTGGTGTCGCGAGAGCAGGAGAGCAGAACTATCGAACTAAGGTGTGCACAGTGGAGCAAATAAGCAGCATATGGGTAATTTTGTGAAATCAATTTAGAATAGAGGTATTTTAGTCATTTCATATCAAAATTTAAGGGGGGCACTTGCCCCCCTTCTCTTGTATGTAGGTCTGCCCATGACGGTGGTTCAGGATGCTAGCTTTATCGCCATATAGATCAATATTATGTTGCAGATTAGTGAACATATTTAGGTGATTAATAATATAAGCTTGACATGTGATTGACTATTCCTTAGCTTGTGACATGATTAATACTTCGAAATTCAATGTTTGGTAATTATAATTTGGGACTTAGAATTAGGTGTTAGTGGATTGGATTTGATCGATTTCGAATCGAAAATTATTCGATTTAATCATTTCTATTTTTTAATTTATCATTCAATCGATTTAGTTTAAACTTTTAATTTGATTCTATCCAATTTAAAATAGTTTGGATTGGATCGATTTTCAGTTTGAATCCCACTTCAGTGTTTTTAAAAAAATACTAAACAAAAGATAAGATATGTAATAAAAATAATTTGAAATATCAAATTTTTTATTTATATGTCATTATACAACTAATAATAGAATATATAAAAATAGATATAAGTTATATGATAATTTTATAAATATATAAAAAATATATAAAAAAAGAATGAGTGATATTATAAATTTATGGAAAAAAATATTTTTATGTTTACTTTGAATCATTTCTAAATTTAAATTTGAAATCTGATTTAATTCGATAAAAAAATTAATTTTTCAATTTTTTGTTCGATTTTTGACTTATTCGATTTTCAATTATTTGGATCAATTTTTTTGATCCATATTAGATTGGATCGATTTATGAACATTTATACTTAAAACTCAACCTAAATTTTAAGAATATCCAAAACCTTTCATATTTCATTTCCCAAATTGATTGAATTTTTCCAAATTGTTCTCTTGTTAGATCATACCAAATATTACTTCAAAATATCATATGTATTTTTTAACTATTTACATTATTACAATAATACAACATATAAGTTTAGGCAATTCAACCAATGACTTACTAACCTAACACATTAATTTGATAATGTTATCATTACCAAATCAATAACTTATCCAAGTTTTTTCTATTATCATATTTCTTGAACAAAATATTTATTATCTTGGTCAATAATTGTTCTAAAAATTCAACTCACGACTTTTAATTTATCATGAATAATTTCTTCCACTCCTTTTTCTTACAATATTTCACAACTAATGTATCTTCTATTAAAAATGCATAATTCTCCATTTGCCAATCCATACTAAGATTTTATGCTAAAAACTTGTGATTTTTGTTGTTTTCTCTCTAAAAAAAACTGCTTGCAAAATAATATATATGTTATTTGGGTCATTATAATATTGATGTTGAGTATTTAGAATAATTTATTTTTTAATATGAAAATTTGTAACTTATGATTTTTTTCCACAGTTTTTTAATCCTTTTTGGTTGTTTCCATACTTTTTTTATTATATAAAAGTTAATTTTGTGTTATATTTAAATAAAATAATTATTTTCAAATCACTTTTCAACCTACCTATCCAAATAAAAATTGATTCTAATTATAATAATTATAACAATAATCAACTTGATTCTTAAATGTAACACCCCATGTGTTACTAAAGTTATTACTTCATTTTAGTTCCAATTAAACTCCAAATCAATTTAATTAATAAATTGTTAGTTAATTTTTTCACGTCACAGTGATTAATGACAATGCAAAAATATAGATAATTGAACATGCATAAATCTATTTTACATAACATATGTTCATATCTTAAGAGTACTAAGCGAGATGGCATCTACCTCATGCCTTTCTCTCTATATATATACATGTCAGGAAGTAAAAAGCATCAAAGAGTAAGTGGAGTGTGTACGATGTAGTCATTAGTGTACCCTCTACCATATATAATACAACAAAAGAGGAAGGGAATACAAAGACTCACTCCCTAACATAGACCTACTAACAAAAAAAAATACATATAGTCATTGCCCACTAAGGGCAACGAGAAGGAATAGATGGCCCACCATTGCCAATAGGGCCACCAAAATCGCCACGTCCACGACCAAAGCCATGACCACGGAACAAACCCCTATAATCACAAGCATCACTAATCCTGCAAAGAATTCCAGAGGAGGTATGTCCAAGAGCACGCTTCATCTCCTCGAAAGTCACAGTAATATCAAGGGGATGGATCATCACAATAATACCATTGGGAACATAACATATCAAAAGTAACTTGTCATAACGAAAAACCAACACATCCAAAAGCAACATCCATCCTTGCTTAAGGCCCTGGATGCTAGGGCATAGCTCCAAAGAGAAAAGGTCACAAGGTCGAGTTTCCACCATCTGTTCCTGTGAACGTGACGATCATCGTAGTCAAACACAATGACAAACAATGCAAGAATAAGCTAGCCATGCAGATAAAACATATATATAATGAAAATTTATGCAATATTTTAAATTTAAGAAATTTCCCGTATTAAAGAAATAAGAAAACATATTTTTACAAGTCAAACAACAAGTACAAGCTTATTATGACAATTTAATAATTATTTAACAACTTCCAATTTTTCCCTTTCACAACGACTTAAATCATTATTGTAGATGGTGGTTAAAGATTTTAAATCTTGCTCTCTCATAGGGGCTTATAAATTATTACATCTTTCATTATAGCTTTTAATAAGGACATAAAACAAAGGTTACACTCTCACAGGGTCAATAGGCAATACTGTACAATTTCATCCAAAGAACAACATGTCCTCTCACAAGACAAGGTCCTCTCAGTAGGACTTTGTGGATGTGCCAAATCACTGGTACCTCTAGAGAACAACATGTTCTCTCACAGAACAAGGTCCGCTTAGCAAGATTTTACAGAGCATTTAGGAAAATGGTTGTTCTAGAGGGCGACATATTCTCTACGGAACACCAACAAGAATTTTGAAGGGCGACATGTCTTTTCATCGGACAAGGTCCTCTCAAGAGGACTCTATGGAATCCCCAAATGGATTTTCGGAGGATGACAAGTCCTTTCATAGGACAAAGTCCACTCAGTAAGACTCTACGAAAGCCCTACGTCCCTTCAATATCTTAAAATCTTAAAGTTTCAATTTTCACTTCTTATTTATATGATAATCACATAATCACATATTCATCAAATTGATAACCCATCAACAACAACATAACTTTCATACAATTTACACAATTATCAAGTCAATGACATATTTTATTCACAAAGACTTATATTTATGTTAAGTTTATTATGATATCTATTATATTCAGCAAGAACACATTTCAATTTACTCACATGCATATATAAATCAAGTTTGGAAATCATTTACATCAAAATAGTCAATTATGTTGATAGAACTATGCAAATTCATTTTAAAATTTACTTTGTAGTAGCAACTAAAAGATATTAACATTGTATACCTATCTTGATGGAAATATAATTAAGCCTATTTTCATAATAGAAAAATTTACTAATCAAACAAAAATATAAAAAAATCAAAGAAGTCAAATTGTTTCATAGTATTGACAAATAGAACAATCAACAAGATTAGTGTATAAATTTAATTCTTCAAAATATTTATGCAACTAATTTTATATCACATTAGAGATAAATGAGTCTAGGTTTTAAAATCGTTTGAATCACTCAAAATTAAAACATAAGATACACTATTTATAACTATTTTTCTTTTTAAAACTGTTTGAGAAGTTGACGCAAGCCAAAATTAGTGCACATCAAACATCTTACAAAAATTATATATAATTGAAAAAGTATGAAAATGAGCATATTTTATATAAATAAAGCTTAGGATGTTTAATTTTTAAATATAATCAAACTCGTTCCAATCCCATGTCCATAAAATTTCGATAATGCAAATAAAGCAACATAACTCAGTCAACGTTTTTTTCTAGCAACAAGACCAACTTGCACATGGTATAACTCGCTCATTTCTCATTGTTCTAACATGAATCTTGAGTCCTTTCAATAGGGTTTTGAGTCAACTTTCAAAGTTAGAATAAATTGAAGAGAAGAAATGAGGAGAAGAAATGAAGAAAAGTCAGAATAAATCAGAAAAAAAATGAAAAAAAGAAAGAGAGAATGAAAACTGAAGAAGAAATCGAAATAATAATAAAAATGAACCACTCTCACCTTTACCATGAGTTTTTCCTCCAAGAACTTAGGAAGCAAGTAGGAAATGAAAAAAAAAAAGAAAGAAGAAGAAGAATCAGAGAGGCTTAGACATTACGATGATTATAAAGGAACTCATGAGTGTGAGTTATTATTATTATTTTATATTATTTGACTTGGATAAGACTTGTAATAGTAAACAAAAAAGATGAGGATAAATGTAGATACTTTTGTAGGAAAAAGAAAAATAATTTAATTTTTCCCGATTCTCGTTCAGGAAAGGATCAACGCAAGCATCTTACTTCGAAGCAATCTCCTTTCAAGAAAATGTGATGTGAATGACCAAGCATAAGAAGGAAAATCAGGTCTGAATTTGTGGCTTCATGTACTTGTATATTGGCAAAGTCATTATTGTCAATTTTATCGGTAAAATCAATTTGCAATGATTTTCGTATTATATTTTTGTAAATTTTCTTTACATAAATTATATATATATATATATATATATTTTTTTTTTTTTCATGTGGAAATTTATTTATTTTTTAAATTATTCAAACCCTTATTCACTGATTAATAAACATTAAAATAATTTAATTTTGACAGCCACTCAAAACAAGCTCTAAAAAGAAAATCATTTACTTGTTTTAATTTTTGTTTTTACTGGAATAATATTATTTCCCCGTTCTCACCTCCTCGTGAGACAGTCCAAGTCCATTGGCCGCTCCTCTCGCCTATATATACCACTTCCTCCCCACCTTTTACTTTTTCGACCCAAACCCATAATTATTTGGTTCCTCCCTGCTAGGGTTTCACTCATCGCACAGTCATACTTTTGAAGTGTTTTTCTCTCAAAATCCCAACACGCACAATAAAACAACACAAAATTCAATTCAATTCAAAACCTTAATTCAAGCCTAACTAACGTAACGTAAACCTCTCTCGAGCGAGTCTCTCGAAGAAGCCATGGATTTGGAAGAGGAACAGGAGTACGACGAGCAAATGATGGAGGAAGACGACGACGAGGAAGAGATCACACAGGAAGACGCGTGGGCCGTTATCTCCGCGTACTTCGAAGAGAAGGGCCTCGTTCGCCAGCAACTCGATTCCTTCGACGAGTTCATCCAAAACACCATGCAGGAAATCGTCGACGAGTCCGCGGACATCGAAATTCGACCCGAGTCGCAGCACAATCCCGGTCACCAATCCGATTTCGCTGAAGTATTTACCTTCTTTTGTCTCTTTTTTATGTTCCATTTTGCACTCTTTGTTTGGTTAACAATTGACAATATTGGAGATATAAGGTTGGTCCAGGGGTGAAGGGAAGAGGGGAGAGGTTGCGGGTTTGAATCTCGCTAACAAATACTAACAATACTAATAAGTAACATTTGCCGATAATAGAAAACAATTAACAATTACGATTACTTGATTTGATTCAATTTGCGCAGACTATTTACAAAATCAGCTTCGGTCAGATTTACTTGAGTAAGCCTATGATGACGGAATCTGATGGTGAAACCGCCACGTTGTTCCCTAAGGCTGCTAGGTTAAGGAACCTTACGTATTCTGCTCCTTTGTATGTGGATGTGTCCAAAAGGGTCGTCAAGAAGGGGCACGACGGGGAAGAGGTCACCGAGACTCAGGATTTAACCAAAGTTTTCATCGGCAAGGTGTGTGTTTGTGTCTGTCTAAGTTTAATGTTGTTATTCAATGCTTAGGCTCATTGACTTGATTAGTTAGTGATTAATTACTCTTTTTTTGTTATTGTTCTTGGTAGGTTCCTATAATGCTTCGGTCTAGTTATTGCACGTTGTACCAGAATTCAGAGAAGGATTTGACTGAGCTTGGGGAGTGTCCGTATGATCAAGGCGGGTATTTCATTATTAATGGGAGTGAGAAGGTTCTGATTGCTCAGGAGAAGATGAGCACCAACCATGTCTATGTGTTCAAGAAGAGGCAGCCCAACAAATACGCCTATGTGGGCGAAGTTCGGTCCATGGCAGAGTCGCAGAACAGACCGCCTAGTACTATGTTTGTGCGCATGCTCTCTCGGACTAGCTCCAAAGGGGTAATGCTAATTGTGCCATGTAGAATTTTTTGGGCAAGTTGTTTTTCATGGTTGTGTTTTATTTTATGCAATGTCTGAGATTTATGGATTTGTACCCTTTCAGGGTTCTTCAGGACAATATATACGTGCCACTCTTCCTTACATTCGAACTGAAATTCCCATCATTATTGTGTTTCGAGCATTGGGGTTTGTTGCTGATAAAGATATTCTAGAGCATATATGTTATGACTTCTCAGATACTCAAATGATGGAGCTGCTACGTCCTTCCCTGGAAGAAGCCTTTGTGATTCAAAATCAACAGGTGGGTTATGCTAGTTTTATACTTGATTGCAGCCACAGTGGTGCTTTCTTATCTAGTCTATAATTTACAATAATTCCTAATGAGATCATTATACAGTCCCATCCCATTTCAGTCTCTGACTTGTTATTCCATTGCTCAGGAGATCAAATTGTCTTTTCTTCCTGAATTGCAATATTTTTTGTAACCCAGCTTAGTGAAGTCTTCACTACTTCAGTCTGCGTGTTCTACTTTGAAATTATTTCCTTTTATATATTGCAATATTTTTCTCTTCCTTACTGCAATCCCTTTCAATATGCCATCATCTTATTTTGCAGTGGAATGGTTCTTTTTAATTTCAGATGATTGAAAACTTATATTGTTAGTGAAATATAGTATCATTTTATGCACGTTTTTAATACTCCACTAGTTGAAAACAGACACTTTGTGCCTTGTCACGATTGAGTTATCTTTAATAATAATAATAACGGCTGTGATTGAGAGGTAGTTTTTAGGTCCAGTTAAAGGTAAAACAGTCTAAAAAATGTGTAAACGGAAGATGGGTATCACCTTTATTATAAGTATAGAAGATGTATTTAGCATTAGGTAATTTTGTTTTCCAACATCAACATTAACAGCGTTTTTAACCTAAGTTAATTGGGGTCGGTGGTAGATGAACCCAGTGATAGATACAAAAAAATTAAAAGAAAAGAAAAATAAGACAAAAGAAAAGAAAAATAAGATAAAAGAAAAGAAGGGTGAAAGAAGGAGGGGGAAAATGAAGAGGAAATGAACTAAAAAGGGACCAATCTGGAACATAGAGATAATAATGGGTCTAACCCTCCACCAAGCTTATGGTTTTTCTCTATTTTGTCCTAAGACACACCTTCCGTCAATCTATATCCCACTCCATTAAGTCTTGTTTAATTACTTTTTTTCTGGTAAGTTTCGGTTTACCTCTACTTCTCTTTGTGACGAGCTCTTGGTAACAAACTCTTGTTCTTACAGGAGCATCCAGGGGCCGTCTCATTACATGCATAAACCACCTCAATCTATGCTCCCTCATCTATTCACTCACCGGTTCTACTATTACCTTTCGTTGAATATCTTCATTTCATATCTTATCCATAACATCCTCATTTCTGTTACCCCTATATGCTCATGTTGCCTATGTGCTGGCCAACACTCAACTCCATCTAACATTGCAGGTCTTACAGTTTTTCTATAGAATTTTCCTTTTAGTTTAAGGAAAATTTTGCAGTCACACAAAAACCCAGATGCACTCCACCATTTCATCTACCCTACTCTAATTCTATAATTTACATCTTCATCAATTTCTCCTCTTTTTTGCAAAATTGATCCCAAGTATCTATTAGGTAATTTTGTTTTATTTCCAATAAATTTATCTTAACTGCAGGTTGCACTTGACTACATTGGGAAAAGAGGAGCAACTGTAGGTGTAACCAAGGAAAAGAGAATTAAGTATGTTGAGTTGAATTTCTATACAACCCGAGTAATATTTTCGTGACACCCTTTATTGAGTAAGGGTTACACTTGTATGATACTCTGCAGGTATGCTAAGGAGATCCTTCAAAAGGAGATGCTCCCTCATGTTGGCGTTGGAGAATATTGTGAGACCAAGAAAGCTTACTATTTTGGGTAAGTTTATTCTTTTTCAGATCCTGTGTTTTCATTTTGATGACTTAGTGAGTATTTATTATATTACCATTACCCCACAGATATATCATTCACCGGCTACTGCTGTGTGCACTTGGGCGGAGGGCTGAGGATGATAGGGATCATTATGGAAACAAGAGGCTGGATCTGGCTGGTCCTTTACTTGGTGGTCTTTTTAGAATGGTTTGTTTATGATATTACCCAATTTCATTTGTCTTTTTATGTAGTAACTTTCTGATTAGTCAATATCTGGCTATTGAAACTTTGTGATGCAGCTATTCAGAAAGTTAACGAGAGATGTCAGGGGATATGTACAGAAGGTTTGTTCTGACTTCAAATTACATCTATTGCTGTATTCATTTTGCATTGCCTAAACCTATGTACCCCATGAATGGTGCAGTGTGTTGATAATGGGAAAGATGTTAATCTGCAATTTGCTATCAAAGCGAAAACCATCACAAGTGGACTTAAATACTCACTTGCTACTGGTAATTGGGGGCAAGCAAATGCTGCAGGGACTAGAGCTGGAGTTTCACAGGTGTGAATATAAATTATTACATTATGATTCAAGTAACCATTTTGCTAGGTCTTGGATAGAAGAAATAAGACTGATCTTTTCGATCTTCTGCTTCAGGTGCTGAATCGTTTAACTTATGCATCCACTTTATCTCACTTGCGAAGATTGAATTCCCCAATAGGGCGTGAAGGTAAACTTTCTTGGCTATCCAAGCATGATCCCAGCCTTCAATCTTTCCCTCCCTCTTGCACATTGCTTGCATAAATTAATATCATTAATGCAATATGGTAATGTGTTCTCAATTATTTCTTTAGATTAGTACTATTGCACTATTGCTTGTTTGCCCAAGTTGTAATTTTTATTGTTTTCTTCCTTCCCCTTTAGGGAAGTTGGCCAAACCAAGACAGCTGCATAATTCACAATGGGGAATGATGTGTCCAGCAGAAACACCCGAAGGACAAGTGTGTATTTTGCTTTCCAAGCATACTCCTATATTACTACTAGTTATGAAGAACTCATCTTTCTCTCTGGTATTTATGAGTGTGATTGGGCTATTATATAGGCCTGTGGACTGGTGAAGAATCTGGCATTGATGGTCTACATAACAGTTGGTTCAGCAGCATATCCTATTCTGGAGTTTTTGGAAGAATGGGGCACAGAGAATTTTGAGGTTAATGGCTTTCCTGCATAAAGTTAGTTTGTTTCTCTCTATATCATTTCTTGTTTAAATTTGTTTATTCTCCTTCCACATAGGAAATCTCTCCTGCAGTAATTCCCCAAGCCACAAAAATTTTTGTAAATGGTTGCTGGATGGGTATCCATCGTGACCCTGATATGTTGGTGAGAACATTGAGAAAGCTGAGACGTCGGGTAACTATCATTTCACTTTGATTTTTTCGCAGCCTTTTTTTTCAATGCATCTGTCAGCAAATAGTAACCCCCACACCCCAATTAAAAAAAGATAGCATGATATAGTAGATAAGAAATGATAATGGTAGCATTATTTTCCATTTTATTGTAGTTGCTTATATGTTTTGCTGTGATGTTTTAATTGTGGTGTGGTGCAGGTTGATGTGAACACTGAAGTTGGAGTTGTCAGAGATATCCGTCTTAAAGAATTGCGTATATATACAGATTATGGTCGTTGTAGTCGTCCTTTATTCATCGTGGATAAGCAAAGGCTTCTCATAAAGAAGAAAGATATTCATGCTTTACAACAGAGGGTGAGCAAATGGTAACTGCAGTATATCTTAGGAGCTGATATTGTTTCAGTAATTGCTTAACTCATTATTCAATTGCTTCAGGAATCCCCTGAAGATGGCGGATGGCATGATCTAGTGTCCAAGGGCTATATAGAATATATTGACACAGAAGAAGAAGAGACTACAATGATTTCCATGACAATTAATGTTAGTACTATAATTCTTGATTTGAGAAGTCTATACCCTTTATATATAGGTTCCTAAATGCAAATAAAGAAGCTATAAAGCAACAAAAAATGATTATTGAATAAATGTTGCAGGATCTTGTACAAGCTAGGATCAATCCAGAAGATGCGTATTCTGATACTTACACTCATTGTGAAATCCACCCATCACTGATTTTGGGTGTATGTGCTTCCATCATACCATTTCCTGATCACAATCAGGTACATATGGTGTTTTTTTTGTGTACTCATTCTGATTAATACACATTATCCATCTCACTTACCTTTGCTGGTGAAATCAGTCCCCACGTAATACTTATCAGTCTGCAATGGGAAAGCAAGCAATGGGAATATATGTTACCAACTACCAGTTTCGAATGGTATTGTTTGCTTCTTTTTAATGATCAATATGTGCCTGTTTTTCTGTTTGTGTATTTTACTTGACACTGGATTTTACTTGACACTTGATTTTACTTTATGTTTTTGCTCCATTACTTAGGATACCTTGGCCTATGTTTTATATTATCCACAAAAGCCCCTGGTCACTACAAGAGCCATGGAGCATCTTCATTTCCGTCAACTCCCAGCTGGAATTGTAAATTCTTGCTTCCTTTATTTATATAATTTTATCATTATGTTGATAATTAAAATATTCTAATACATTTACCACCCTTGTGTCTTAGAATGCCATTGTAGCCATTGCCTGTTACTCTGGCTATAATCAAGAAGATTCCGTCATCATGAACCAATCGTCAATAGACCGTGGATTCTTTCGGTCTTTATTTTTCCGTTCCTATAGGTATGTCTGCCAATAATTAGATATTTTCCTCCTTTTGATTGCCATGTTTGTGATTTTAATAATATGCTGTATTCTTAACTTTTTATAGAGATGAAGAGAAGAAGATGGGAACCCTGGTCAAAGAAGATTTTGGCCGTCCTGATAGAGCTAACACCATGGTGAGAACTTTGGATTTGGTAGCAAATAACTATTCTTGCTTAACAATTTTTATGTGGAAAAGATATTGGTTTCTTGTTGGTGGTTTCTTACCAAGTTTCATTTTTCAGGGAATGAGACATGGTTCTTATGATAAGCTGGATGATGATGGTCTTGCCCCACCAGTAAGCATATCTGAGTTTATGCTTTTTTGTTCTGTTCCCAAGGAATTTTACAAGAACTAATTTATTATTATGAAATAGGGCACACGAGTATCTGGTGAGGATGTTATCATTGGAAAGACCACCCCAATATCTCAGGAGGAGGCACAGGGACAAGCTTTACGTTACACAAGGCGTGATCACAGCATAAGCTTACGTCACAGTGAAACTGGAATTGTTGATCAAGTAAGTTTATCATATTCATTTCCTTTAATGTGTAGCCCAGCCCAATAAGGACAGCACCTTAAGGGTCTACTCCTGTAGGAAGAGTTAGTTAGAGTAGTTAAATATGTATATAAACAGTTTGCTAGATAGGCAGTTAGTGAATAATCAGATTGTAACCTTGAGCAATTGGCTCAGTGGAAGGGAAAGAACCCTTTGTGGAGTCGTGTCTCCTGTGTGCATTCCTTAACTCTCTTATAACCTGGGTGCCTACATACATTTTGAGTTTGAGCCTATGTTGTGAATGCTTAATGAGTGGAAGGTTTTAAATTTTAATTATTAAATAAGAGTTGCTTGACAAAATTAATTTAAAATGTCTATGTGAAGAGCGTATTAATGTATTCTAGAATCCTGAATTCTTAGCATTACTTCTTTCATTACTGGATTATAATATATAGTCTATTTTGTAGGTTTTGCTGACCACAAATGCTGATGGATTGAGATTTGTGAAAGTAAGAGTGAGATCTGTCCGTATACCACAGATTGGTGATAAATTCAGTAGTAGACATGGTCAGAAGGGGACAGTTGGTATGACTTATACACAAGAAGACATGCCCTGGACTGTGGAAGGCATTACCCCTGATATTATTGTCAATCCACATGCTATTCCTTCTCGAATGACAATTGGTCAGCTTATTGAGTGTATCATGGGGAAGGTGGCAGCTCACATGGGAAAAGAAGGAGATGCAACTCCTTTTACAGATGTTACTGTAAGTAGCATTCTTCCATCCAATTTTCTTTCATGTAACAACAAATACTTGCTAGAAATTAGAAATGCTTATGCATCTAGTTACATAAGAATAACTAGTTGACAATATGCGCTCTTGTGGTATGTATGGTGAGTAAGCTGTCATGGCTATGAAAAATTGTCTGCCCAGAAGTGAGCCAAACAATTTTCTATTCACTATTGAACTATAAAACCTAATATGTAGACCAAGTGTTTGTTGTGGTGGGTAAATTGTATCTTTTTTATAGACGACTTTGGTCAAAATGATTCCTCAACTTAACCTGTTGGAAAAATTCTTGTTTTGTAGGTTTATCTCAAGACACATGTGATTGAATATATATTGTCTATGTTTAAAATTCTATCTTTTGTTACTGTAATCCAGGTGGACAATATCAGTAAAGCTCTACACAAATGTGGGTACCAAATGCGTGGTTTTGAGACTATGTACAATGGTCATACAGGGAGACGTCTCAGTGCAATGATTTTCCTTGGCCCTACATATTACCAAAGACTGAAGCATATGGTTGACGACAAGATCCATTCTCGTGGAAGGGGTCCTGTGCAGATCCTCACTAGGCAACCTGCTGAGGGACGCTCACGAGATGGAGGTCTCCGATTTGGAGAGATGGAACGAGATTGCATGATAGCTCATGGAGCTGCTCACTTCTTAAAGGAAAGGTTGTTTGATCAAAGTGATGCATACAGGGTCCATGTATGTGAGCGCTGTGGGTTGATAGCTATTGCAAATCTCAAGAAGAATTCTTTTGAGTGCAGGGGTTGCAAGAACAAAACTGACATTGTTCAGGTGAATGATCATTTATCTTTTCTGGTAACACAGTCAAACTCCAAGCTTTTCCATGTGCTGAATTCTTTTGCTTTTGATTGTCCATGTAGGTTTACATTCCTTATGCTTGTAAGCTCCTCTTCCAAGAGTTAATGGCTATGGCCATAGCTCCAAGAATGCTTACAAAGGAGGTCAAAACTACAAACAAAAAGAAGGGAGCCTGATAAACATGTTTGACCAAAGCCACTTGGCTTATATTCTGACTAAAAGCTCTCGAGAATATGGAACAAACATGGTATCTAAATATACAAATTTGATTTGATATTGTTTTTTAAGTCTTAAATTACAGGAACCTTTCAAGTGTTGGGAAAGTCACAAGCAAAAATAGTTTTGATACCTTCATTATTGATGTTTCACGTTGCGATTTCTCTATTCCAGGGTGCTCTTTCCTAGCGACTGATGTTACGGACCGAGCATTGTATATATAATGGAAGTTTTTCAATTCCGAGAGCTTGTTTCTTATTCACTAAGCAGAGAAAGGTTAGCGGAAGTTTCTGTTGCGTAATTTTAGTGAGCCCCGTCTTAAATGCTGTGAAAGGTCTTATACCCAATCAACTGAGAATTCCAGCTCCAATTTTGGGAAACCTTTTGTTGGTTTAGGGGGAGGTCAAGAGGTGAATACTGTTTGAGTTGTATAAAAGAAGTTACCTGAATTGGATTATTCGAAGTTAGTTGCAATGCTTGAGAGCTATGGTATATTGTACTTGTAACTCGAGACTGGCAATTTTAAGTTCAATTCTTGTACAATATAATGAAATGAGATAATTTATTTGACAAAGTTGATTTGTGAGTTTCCGTTTACCATCGAATCCGGTTCCATATCAACAGCATTTTTGTTTTTGTACCAAGTTTGTTATAAACCATGTCAACAGCTAGTTTTCGTACCAATAGCAGCAGTCACCATACGCTCTTCATTGATTTCGTTATCTCAATGGCAATCCTTGGTAAGGAGTTTTCTTTTGTGGCACTTCTTCCTTATCCTTCACACAGCCTATGTGGACGCTGATTGGGATAATTGCTTAGATACACAAAAATGCACCACTATCTTCGATAATTGGTCAACCCTTTGTATCCCGTAAATGAAAAAGCAAGTCATCGTAATCGCTTCTGTTGAAGCTAAGTATGGAGCTTTAGCCTCAGTTAGGGGTATTTTATCCTGACGGGGGAGTATTGGAGCTAATTTTTAAGTATTACAGTTAGTTACTGAGTTACTTATTAGTCTTGGTCAGATAGTTACTGAGCTAATTTCAACAGGTGGCCCCTCTGCGGAGGGAACAAATGAATTTGATAGAAAAAACATGTTAAGAATTGAGTTTGAGGAGGGAGATCGATCGGAGCCAAAGTGTTTCTAGGATGAAAATAAAATGGAAACAGTAATGCTATACAGTACGAAATATATAATATAATGAAGGAGATTATTATTAGTCCCAACGTAATTGCTCTTGATCCCTATTAACAATTCTAAATCTCAAATTTATCCTCATCTAAAAAGCAAAATGGAATAACAATTCATGACTTTAGGGAGTGTAAAAATTGTTACACAATGGAATAGTGATTTTGTTGTGTATCACTTTTTGCATCCCCTAAGGTAACATAATCATGATTTCGCTTTTTAGGTGAGAAAAAAATGTATAACGGAATCATGATTATATTGTGTAACAATACTAAATATGACATATATAACAGAAACACAATTCGTTGCACAATTTTTTTTCTTCCGTAAAATAGAAAGTACAACTGAAGTATGATTCTGTTGTACATTGTGCAATAGAAACATGTTTTTGTTGAACATTTTTTTTTGTTTTTCTAATGGGTACATAGATAGGTTTCACCCAGAAAAAACTTATGTATTATATGAAATTTCATAAAAATGTTTATTACATACTGCAAATTGAGATACACATCCATAATATTAATTGGATACACATTAAATGTTTAAAATTATTTCAATCCTTAGAATGGTCTACATCATATTGAAATCCTCTAACTGATTGAAATTATATTGAGTTGAAAGCTTGAACGCATCTCAAATAAGCTTTTTGCAATGAACAAACATTGTAACCTCATCAGATATATATATATATATATATATATATATATATGTATATATATATATATATGTATGTATGTATTTCAATCCATTGACCTACACAATTAACATAAAAAATCGGTTATTTCCAAAAAAAAAATGGTTGTTGCATAATTTGTAACACGGTGGAGTCACAATTCCATTGTGTTACACAAAAACATGAAAAAAAAGGAATCACGATTCCATTATGTTTCCAGAAATGAAAAAAAAAAAAACCTTCACCAGCATGAGTGCAGATAGAAAAATAGGAAATGAATGAATGGATGAAGAAAGAAAGAAAAGGATAAAAAATGAAAAGAAGGAGGAAAAAGTGGTGAGATAGGGATGGGGTGGGGTGAAATGTTTGAAGGTATTTTAATAATTGTGGAGAAACACTTTAGATTATAAATGATTCACGTTAAGCTGGAGCAAGAGTAAGTATATAAAGTGTGATTTTTTACTAGTAAGAGATGATGATCAAGACCCCGTGCATCTACTTAGTCAAGAGGTACCCAAGGAAGATATTTTAGATACATGAGATCAATTTTGCAAAAAGGTGGAGAGATTGATTAGGATGTAAATAATAGAATCAGAGCAAAGTGTATGAAATGGCGAAGTGCATTTGTGTTGTGTGATCGCAAAATTTTCCTTAAACTAAAAGAAAAATTCTATAGAATAACTGTAAGATCTGCAATGTTATATGAAGCTGAAGGTTGACCAACATATAGGCCACATGAACATAAAATAGGGGTAACAGAAATGAGGGTGTTAAGGTGAATGTGTGGTTATACGAAGATGAATAAGATAAAAAATAAATATATTCAACGAAAGGTAACAATGGTATCAGTGAGTGAAATATTGAGGGAACATAGATTGAGGTGGTTTGGACATGTAATGAGACGGTCTCAAGGTAGAGATAAAACGAAACTTACATGAGAAAAGGTAACTAAACAAGACTTAATGGAGTGTGATATAAATTGACGAACAATGTGTCTTAGAATAAAATGGAGAAAAGTTATAAGTTTAGTAGAGAGTTAGATCTGTTATTATCTTTATGTTTCAAATGGTCCATTTTTAGTCATTTTCCTCTTCAACAAGCAAATACAATAGTCATCTTTATGGAGAACTTCTATTCACTACAACAACTTGTTAAAACAAATAAGGAGTTATAATATTGATTTTATAGATGAAAAAAAAAAATTAATGGTTGAACTTAAGGAGGAGAGGATGGAAGTCGTGGTACCAAATATACTGTACTGATTTACTAGAGGCACTGAAATTTCAAACTACAAAAGTATTTGTGTGCTTTTGATTAATCTGCCTCATAAACTTATGTTTGATGGACAACTTGCGATAGTAGTTCACCCTAAAAGTCGTCTAATTAATAACTAATATCGACTAATAACTTTTTATTATTAAAACAAATAAGTAATTAATTACAATAGTCAAATCTACTATGCCAACTTGTTAAAGTAAATACAGTAGACACTAGCAACTATACCCAACCCAACACCGGTCAGTTCATCTCATAAAACACAATAATTATATAATAATGTTTACGTGTATTTAAATTAATTAAATTTATTAAGAAATTAACAGAAATTTCTTTCTAAATTTATTTATGTAAAATACAGCAAACCATGAAACACACATCAAGCACGCACAAACCCTTTCAGTCTACATAAATAATTCTTGTATCTGTCTAATGTCTATAATCTTCATATCATTATATTAAGAATTAATTAACTACTCTGCAGTTCCTCCGAATCTCACCCTCATAACCAGTTAGAGGATTTATATTCCCCATCTTGATCATGGCATAGGCAAATTCTACAAAGAAAACTCTCTCATTAACGCTATAAAATTGGACCAAATGCTTAGTAGTTGCTGTGGCATTTTCACTGGAAAAGAGAATCTGGTCAGAGCTAAGAAGACCCTTCCCATCGAGCAAGTTCTTGAAGTAGTGGTTATCAAATAGATCCACTGACCCTTGGTCTAGCACACTGGTTGTGTTCCCATCACCGTTTTGTAGGCACAAATTTTGCAACTCACTGAGCATAGTGGTTTCTATTGTACTGTCTGGTGCTTCTGTCCCTGAGAAGTTGAACAATCTATCGCTGAAAAAAGTGCACCTTGCTCGTCCAATAGTGTGGGAACCTGATACATATAAATAGATAAATAGATATTAGTAATAATATATTGAATTAGAAGAAGCAAGCAACAAATATCCTAACATTTTGCTAGACTACAGAGTAGCTAATCATGTTGAGCAACAATTGTAGAATTGTGTTAGTCTTATAACACCATTATGAACAACAAATTCTTCCTTTAAATGTCAATTAAGTTAGAATAATTTCATACTTAAATCAAAATACTTAATAGCATGACGATGCATTTATACAACAAAACTTCTACCCCAAACATATAAAATGAAGCCGTAGATAATCAAATAAAGTCCAATCCACAAAATCATTTGATCTATGGACAATATCATTGTGGTAAAGGCTGTAATGCCAGAAGAATAATTACCGCAAGGCATAGAGGAGGACGTCATAAGCGTCTACATAGTAAAATTGATTTTTGATGAAATGACAAAAACATATATTGTAGATCTACTTGCTCGTTGACGTAATAGAATCACTTAAGATATATAAAAAGTAAAAAAGAGATATGGTCTCTTGGATATGTTCTTATAACTCAAATTAGTTTATTAGCATTTTCATGATAAATTTTTTTAATGCATTCTTGATAAACTTGTATAATTGTCTCTTGTCCTATTTCATTGTACCTGATAAAGTAACAACGTCTTTGAGATCGAGCCCAACATCATTAAACTTTGAAATGATGGTATCTAGTGTGTCAAATGGAGAAGGAATTGCAAGATTTGCCAGTGTCCCGTTTGAGATTAATCCATCTCTCCGTCCTAGCTGAACATACCAAAAGGGACCCCCACTCTGCATAAACGTGAATACATTATGGTAAAAAGAAAAACACAAACACAAACTCAATAGGAGAAATCATTGCCAAGAGGGTTTTTTTTTTTTTTTTTTTTTTAATGAATGATTAATATTTAATCATTGAACATACAAGGAGAACAGAATCTCTGGCCGCTATGGCTAATATATCAGCACAGGACACAACTCCACTACATGCACGCTCCACTGAACTTTTGATTGTATCTATAACTTCAAATCCTCTAGCAGAATTCAAGTTAGGAGTAGCAAATTTCTCACTATCTTGTCCTCCATCCAGCAGAACTGAACCATCACAACCCTGAGACCCAAACATATTAATTAGATAAACAATAAAGTAAAAGAAGCAGAAAAAGGTTGACAATTCCTACTACATAAATTAATTAGTACTACTATATTATATCCATCCAAATGTTTTCTTGCGGAATGACCAAGTTTCAAACACTTCAATATTGATTATATCAATCCACTGATGAGTGTTATTCACTTCTTCCAACACACTCTCTATTATTAGTTATAATTTATTAAAAATTACAAAATTATTCTCTGGTTCCTAAACAAAAAAAATCAATGAATGAGTAAATAACTGCCGCATGGACTTACATTTACAAAGCAATCATGGAAGTGAAGCCGAAGCAAAGAAGCACCCATTCGCATCTCATAGTTTAGAGCTTTTTGAACCTCTCTCCTAACTATTCTATAAAGATCAGGGCATGTTGTCTTATAAAAATCTGGGGTCAATTGGGACCTTACTCCCACACTCAAAATGAAGAAATTCACAAGCCAAAAATATGCATTAGAGGACCTATACATTGTCACTTTTGTTGTTATCAACTCAAGATGTGTAGCGAACACACCAAACAATGGCTTTATATATAGCCAAGAAATGAGACAGCAAAAAAAAAACATATCGATTATTTACGCAACTTAAATCTGCTGCTTAGTGCTTCTGCAGCAATCTTACCGTATTCAAATTAATATTTCATTGTAAGAAAGATAATAGACAGATGTTTGAATACTACACATGACATGTTCATTTGAAAGTGGTTGGTGCCATTCTAATCCTGAAAAATGTATGCCTGCTATTCAAGTTTGAGACGAATAAAAAAAAGTCAAAATCACTCTCTCCTATGGAGCACTACAAAGTTGTGCACGCATTAAGAATTTATAATTGTTATTTTTTTCTTAAATCTACTCAATCAAAACATAAGTGCTAAATAATTATTCTTGTTCCTAATTATTCTTATTTGGTGGGGTGTGATAAATGTCAATTTGTGGAAGGGTATGAGTTACCAGTTGTCCTGGTGTCTGGGGCTTAAGCTTTTTTATAGAAGGGTAAGAAAGTTGATAATGTTAAAAATGTTTATAGTGAAGCTTGGTTGCTGGACCATCAAATTAATTGCAGACTTATCCTTACCTTCTCAATTTAATAAACACAAGAGACCACCTCTATTGTTAGTCCTAGATCTCCACTTTTCTTGATTCTTTTAAGCTAAATTCAGTTTGTTTCCTATTGTCTAGGTGCATATAACTATGATTGTGAACCATGTATATCATGTTTGTGTTACAATTTGCACATATTTTAAACACAATGCCTTTCTTAAGGATAAAAGCTTATGTGTCTATCTATATTAAAGTAAAAATTATCATAAACAATATTGAAACAAATGATTAAAATTTATCAAATTACTTTTTAGTTAACTTTTTTTTTTTCTCAATGTTTCTAACCGATCACAAAGCTAAGAAAAAATCAGTCCCTGGCTAACACGCGAGCATGTTAGATCAGAAAATGCTTATCCCTGCTGTATCTTCAATAAAATAAATAAATAAAATAAAATAAAAAAGTGTTTGGATTATGTTTTAAAACCACATCTAACAAGAAAATCACGTTACACAACCTAAAATATAACGCAGAAGCCACAATACCATGTGTCAAAACAACCCGGTCAATATTGACATTTGAAGCGATGTCCCTTGCATAGAAAGTCAACTTAACCGTTCCCTAAGAATGAAGTCTATTATAAAACAATGGTAGATGGTGTTATATCCCATGTTAAAACATTCAATGAATTAACCACACAAAAAATCTATTTACAAAGGCATCCGCACCTATTAAACCTCAAATTGGATGAAATGAAAGATCATATGAACTCATCAGTAACAGAACATATGCAGTCAAACAACAACAAAAACTTGACAGGATAAATTTTGTAAGTATTTTGAACTACTTGGAAATTTGAGAAGGAAAAAGAGCAAAAAGGAAATCAAAGCAGCAGATAATATCAACTTTAGACTTTTGCAGTGCAAGCATATTAGCAGAAAGTCTGCCATACAATGAGCTCTCACATACCCTGCAAACCTAATATGTTAACTGACAATATTTGAGAGAAACAAGAAATAATCTTGAAACAAGCACCTAATAAAACAAAACAGATGAATGGTTTTGCCAATTACATAGCAAAACCAAACTGAATAGTGTCAAACTACAGGAGCACAAGCCCACCCCTCTCCTTTATTTTATCTAAGAACACTCAAGTTTCTTTTTTACCTTTCTTTACTTTGGGGGCGAGCCCTGCACAACAGTAAAGTTGTGTCTTGGTGACTTGTTGGTCATGGATTTGAATCCAAAAACAGTTTCTTTGCATATGCAAGGGTAAGGCTGCGTACAATATCCCTCTCCCTTACCTGTGCATAGCATAGAGCCTTCGAATAATGAGGTACGTAATTTTTTTTTTACTTTGGGGGTTGCAAACACAAACTAAATAATTCACACGTAGTTCTTACTGAACTCTACACAAAACCAAACACAAATGCCAAAATCACAATAAAAGGAAAGAAGACAATACACATTCTTTAAGTCAGTTAAACAAGGTATGAAACACATTATCTTCATAACAACTGGTTTCTGCTCTTGCCTTATATAGTCATAGAACTGAAATAGGGATTCAGTCAGCAGCTTCGTGCAGGGATGGTTTCAGTGGCTGTTGGTGGTGGCAAAGCTGAGAAGGATGATGGTTGGCATTTCAATGTCTTTTTTTTTTTTTGTATCTGAAAGCTCTTGTATTTCTTTTGGCAGGCGGCTTATGGTTATCACAATTAGGCCCCCATCTGGTGGGCGGCTTTCTCTTATTTTCACAAGTTTCATTGGCACAAAGATTGATGTGGTTAGTTGAGTAAGCTCAAAACATAGGTTTTTTCCCCTGTTTTCTGAGTACAAAATTTTAAAAATAAAACAAAGTGCAAACAATGTGATTTGCATGCAATTATTTGTGACAGAAAATGTTTACCCAAAGTTCAAACCAATCACGAAACATGTGAGAAAGTTAGGTCAGCCCTGGCTAACATGTGAGCGAATTAGGTCAGAAAATACTTACCCCGTTACCCCTGCTAGCCAGTCCTGTATCTTCATAAAAACTAGCCCTTGCATAGAAAGCTAACTTAACCGTTTCCTTAAATGAAGTCTACTATTAAACAAAAGTAGATGGTAATATATCTCATGGGAAAAACATTCAATTAACCACTAAAATTTCTATATAGATAGACATCCACACCTACTAAACCTCGAATTGGATCAAATGGAAAATTATACGAGCAAATGCAGACAGCAGCCATAGTCATCAGCAAAATAAGATATGTGACCAAACAGCAATAAAAACTTGACAGGATGAATTTTGTCAGAATTGCGAACTACTTTTACATGCAATCATGCATAGAGAGAGAGGGGGAGAGAGAGAGAGAGAGAGAGTTCAGAAGGAAATAAAGCAAAAAGGAAATTGAAGCAGCAGACCATAACAACTTAAGAATTTTGCAGTATAATAGCACATTAGCAGAAAGTCTGCCATAAGATGGGCTCTCACATACCCTGAAAACCTAATACGTTAATTGGCAATATTTGAAAGGAACAAGAAACAATGTTGAAACAACAAGCTAATAAAACAAAACAAATGAATGGTTTTTCCAATTACATACTGAAACCAAAACTGAAAAGTATCAAACTACAAGAGCACAAGTCCAAGTCCAGATGGTTTCAAGGCACTACGAATCCTATAATTGTACAAGTAGTAGTGAAGCTGTCCATCTCCTGGTCCAAACTTGAGCTCTTTGAGGAAACTCTCATTCTGCATTACATCCAATGCATTGAAAACATCAAAATCCTTTTGCTTTGCTACAATCAGCAAATCATTCATCAACTGAGTCAGTGGAGTTTTGGTGGAGACGTTATAATAAGAATAAGCAGCTTTCAAAATTGAGTAATTTTGATTTCCAAGGATGGAAGAAGGGAGAGTATAGAAGCTGCAGAAGTCTGTGATCTCATGATTCTCTGGACTCTCCACCAAGAAACTATCCACCACATTCTCATTGGGAAGAAGCCAATGTTCAACATCATTTTCATCAAAATCAGGTGCAACAACAAACTGGCTCAAGTAGTTCCTAAGCAGCCGAGTAACAGCAGGGACGTCCCGAAGCTCCATTTTCCTAAATCCAGGAGTAACCGTTGAATCAGGCAATTTGTAAAGTTTTATAGTGCGGCTCATCGTCATCCTAGCCCCAAGCCTTGAAAACCCAACATCAATTAGCTTCTTCGGATTCAATGATCGGTGCCAATACTGGCAAGTTGTGATCGGCGTCGGAAGAACAACTCCTGCCGTATAAGCCGCCTGCCAAATATTCTCCAAATGAACCCTCCTGGTGACTTCCTTGATCATAACAGGCGCGAGTCTCTTTGACCTGAGCTTCTTATGAACACACAAGAAATTGATCTCAGCCATCTTCACAACCTCCTCATTAACCCTGATCCTGGCGGGGATGCCACTGATGAAAGCAACCAACTTCTTCGATGTCTTGGCTCTCACGCCAATGTGCCAACTCTGGTAATAGCCCGGAACACGCAACGCCCAACTGAGAAACTCCTTGGAATAGTTGAACCTGAACATGTTCTCATCATCCTCAACATAGTTATTCTTGAGCAGGACATAAACTTCATCACAGATTTCCTCAGAGTCCATGTCACATGTTGTCCACTCATAAGCACTAGGAAGGTTGTAAGGCTCCTGCTTAACCTCAGATAAAGGTGTTGGGGGCTCAATCGGGCCCTCGAGCAAACTTGAGTCCCCAACATCCTTGTATTGCCCCACAGGCTGAGTTTCCCAGAACTTGTGTCTCTTACCAAGAGACATTGAATCTTGGAAACTTTGAACAATGGTTTCCAATGACGCATTATTGGAAACTGCCGAGTCTCCGTCAACAAGATCTGGTTTTGCATTTGGAGACCCAGATGGAACACTGCTATCATCCATTATCAGTTATATCAAAAAAACCCAACTCTGCAGAAATATCAAATCAAGAAAATAAAAATAAAACACAACCCTGGCAGTGAAAACGAGATTAACTGAAATTCAAATTCGAATCCAAATTGAAACAGAGAAACAAGAGGATATCGATCCACTGGAAACAGAAGATGAAACAATAATGCAATGAGTGGCTAATTAAAATCAAGTTATGAAAGGTGAAACAGACTAGAGAGTGAATGAAAATAAGATTAACTCACTGTGCGGGGCGAAAAAAATGATTTAGATCGAAGGAGTGGCGAGGGTGGATTGGAATAAGGGTTACTTGGTGGGATAGCGAAAGTATCTATGCGATGAAGAGAGGGGCTTCCGAGATGCGTGTGGAAAGAAGCATTGGGGAAGACGAAGGTGCTGCACGAGTGTTTTTATTATCTGCTACTTCTCCCTCGCGACTGGTTAACCAAGGACTCATTCTTGGACTATGATGTATTTAGGCTTAAATATTCAAATAAAAGAAAAATAATAATTAATTTATATTAATTAAAAAAATATTAATCACATTAAATGTATTAATTTTAATTAAAAATTAAGTTATTTTCAACTTATTATTTATTGAAACTTGATATAGGAATAAAAATAAGATAGAAACTTGCTTTGAGTATTTATTTTTTTTTATATTTTTAATTTTTAATTTTGAAAATAATTTTTACTTTCAAAATTTTAATAATTATAAAACATGTATTAAAAAGAAAGTACTCTAAGGTAATATTACGTTTTCCGTTCTTCAGGAAATGTTGAAAATGTTAATTTATTATTTTCAGTTTTTGGCTTGTTTTTTAAAATGTTTTCTAAATTTTAAATAAATTTATTTTTATTCTTATTTTCTATAAGTTAGTTGAAATTTTATTATGTTTGAAATCAAGAAAAAATGTGTTTTTTCTTATATTTGCGACCGAAGGGAGTCTTTTTAGGGACAAGTGGATCACTATGAACCATTATTTTTAATCATTTGATTAATTTAATAACATATGATTGTTCACACCAAATCCATGCTACGATGTCCGCTTCATGCTAGATCTAGACACCTACAAAATGAATGTTGTTTAGGTAAAAGGTTGCAAACATACGTTTGCAAAAGCATCACCACCCCTTGCTTTTACTTTCAACTTACTTTTATCTGTTAGATTTGCATAGAATCGTGTGCATCACATTTCTAACTTAAATCCAAACACACACTTAGACACACTCATCTGAGCACCGACAAGCATGACATCTTGCATAGAACATGCAAAAACCTACATTTAACGTACAAATCAAATGCGAACCAACCAAACAAGTGTCCATAGATGGAGCTTCACCCCCAAAGCGATGTCGTGTTCGTTGCCGCAAGAAAAAAATAGAGCAGAGAAGGTAACACAGAAATGAAGGGCTTCAGAAAGCGATCATCAAAGAGCATAGGCGTGAGTGAGAGCAGTCCAAACAAAAGAGTTTACGGTGTGGACATGTGTGAAAGAGAAGGGGAGAGTATAGTCTCGCTCGTGATGATTATCTTCCTTTGCGAGATTATAGTTTCGTGGCATGCTGCACCAGATCTCAACCCATGTCTCCTTACATTGTTTATCTTCCTTTGTGATGATCAGATTGAAACATAACAGAGTGAGAAATAACATTGTTTATGGAAATGTTGCCACTAGAAATCGCCAATGATGGCTGACGGTGATTAGCGACAATAATGGCCAAGAAGAAAGTTGGGGGAGGAGTAATCTTGTAAAGAGGGTGTAATATATGTTCCATGGGATGAGATTAATCTAATGGTTCAGAGTTATGATTCATTTTGGACCACCTATCTAGATGGTCCACCTTAGACTTTTCCATGTTTTGGTTGTACATTGATATAAGAAAAAACTTTTAACATTAGTTGTTATTTTCAACATTCTAAATTGGTTACATGAGTGAATGTATAATTATTTAATACAGAAAATTATTACTTTTTAGATCAATTGGATAATTAATATAGAAAATGACTTTCTATCTTTATTTTAGAGATCATCATTCACTTTTTACATTAAATGTAATGATAATCAATGTAAAAAAATGATTTTAGGCATTAGTTATGGTCACATTTAATTTTATTTTTGAAAGTTATTATTACAATTAATGTTTATCTCAATAATATATTTTTTTGTGATAAATGTACAACAATTTTGACAACAAATTGTAAACAAATGCCACATCAGGTTATAAATAAATAAGTTTTAATACAAAAAATAAGCAAAACAAGTTCCCATATTTGTAACATCGTTAGTTTCCGTAATGCTTGATTAACTATTTAAATTAAATTGCAAGAGGAATTTTAATTTAATTTTTAAGGGAATTTTTTAATTTATTTTATGTCAATGCAAAATAAAAATCTAAATTTATATCATGTGTTTGGTTGTGTTGATAGACTCAGGTTGTTTAAGGATTTTTGGCTTTGGGCTTTGAGTTAAGAAAGTGTGTTAGGATTTTTTAGATAAAACATAGAACCTTCGTAAAACAAAGCCTAAAAGAAAAAAAAAATCTGAAACATTCTCTTCCTTCCTCAAGCCACACTCGAGTTATGGTTTCTTGGTGGGACACCAATCTAATGCTATTGGAATTAGTGAAGGCTAATTCTAAATATAAGAAAACTTCTACTATTAATTTATGTATTATTAGTTAATTTTAGTTTAGATAAAAACTTATTTCATTTATTTTGATATTCTCCAACTAGGTCAAAGGTATTAAATGTTTTAACTAGAGAAATAGAACCATTTAAAATAGATAAAGCATGGATTAAACAAGATTTCTTAGCAGAATATAATAAGGATAATAGACAATGGTTTTTTAGTACATACGAAGATACTGAAAGGGATAAAATTAGACAAGAATATTATCAGTATTTAGAAGAAAATGAAATTAATATTTATTTCTTTGATTGGATGTTTAATCAAGAAAAAATTATTAATCCCTTAACTAAGAATACAACGGTATGGAAAACTACAGATGATAAGATAATAGAATCAGAATACCCTCCGGCTAAAGGAGTAAAAATTAATGTAGCAAACTTAGAAATAGAAGCATCTCCATTTAAAGAGGTATTAGAAGAAAAAATGATAGAAATAAAAGATATTAGAAAATTATATCACCAATTAAATTATTCTAATGTTATGTTAAATACTATTTCGACTCATTTAACTAGAATAGAAAACAATCCACAAGAGGAAAAGAGAGTTGAAAATAAAGAAATAAAAAAGAACATAGATAAACCTATATATAAAATTATGAACGTTTCACAAAAAGACTTAGATTCAATAAGATTAGGAAATAATATTGATCATAAAATTGAAGAAATAAGAAGAAATTTAGAAAAATTAAGTATAGAAAAGGTTTCAATTAATACTTTAGAAAGAGATAATAATTTAGAAATTAATAAATTAAGAAGAGGCACAAATTATTATCCCAAACTTAGAAATTATTATTCTAGACCTTCCCCAGCAGATGTACAATTTGAGGAAAGGGGAGACATGCGT
>PYAF01003932.1:1089222-1105991 GCA_007407185.1 Glycine tomentella | reverse complement strand
GATCTCCCAACGCAGCCTGAGAACTATCTCCATCGTATTGGTCGTAGTGGAAGGTTTGGTAGGAAAGGTGTTGCCATTAACTTTGTCACAAGGGATGATGAAAAAATGCTGTTTGACATCCAGAAGTTTTACAATGTGATAATTGAGGAGCTGCCTTCAAATGTTGCTGAACTCCTTTGATGAGTTTTTTTGTTCCATCATATTAGAAGAAAGTTGGTTTCTGAGGTAAGTGTTATGTAATGTTTCTTGTTCCTTTTTGCCCCTTTTGTTGTATTTCTGCTCTTAAACCTTGTTTGACCTTCTTAATAGGTGTAGTAATTTAATTTACATTATCAGTCGTCTGAATGTCCAAAGTGATGAGTACTTGCAATGTGGAGTCACATTATTGTCTGAATTGATGTATTGGTAGTTGCTGCACCTTTCTAACAAGCAGGGTTTTTTTTTTTTTTTCATACACTTTTTGCTTATTCTAACATACGTAGGGATAATTTTATTTTTTATTTTTTTTCAAATGTATTTAAAGTTGATATTTTGAGGTTCAAGGGTTACATATTATTATGCTTTTTAAAGTTATTTTTGTTGATTGTTTCATTTTCTCAATTTGGAAATGGTATTTAATGGTAGCGTGATTCTAGTGATTTTTTTATCCCCATTTGAAATAGCTACCAACTTACATTATTCGATGTTCCAAGGGTTGGAGGATCATTGTGTGAGGGAAGATATTCGGTTGTGGTTCTCTACTCGTAAAACAGCTATATGGATTGCAATAATCGTAGATTTCGCTGAATCATCAGTCGGAGGTTGTTTTTTCTGGTTTCTCTGTCACAATGTTGTAAGAATTGATGGAGCACGTGGTTAACTTATTTATGAGCAGGATGTTATTGAAATTGTAAGATTTTAAAATCATAATGTTTGACTCTTTTGACCAACCTTTCAATTAACTTGAAATATTGAATTTTGTGTTAAGTATTGGAAGTAAGACAGTGACGTTAATTTCTGTTGCCATTAAATTACCTCTTAGAGGCCTGTTCTGTCGAGGCTGAAGTATTACTAGTATCATCATTGTTTTAAAGTAAATGTCAATTCACCCGTATGTTAATATTAATGATTAAGTATTAAAACGGAGACTAAAACTGGTTTTACTTTGGGTTATTATGTCGCAGCTTTTCTAGTTGTATTCAATGCGTGATGAGTAGATGTGTTCATGGGTACACTTTCGAATCTGAATTGACTCAAATTGATTCGAATAGTTTGGGTTCAGTCATTTAGGTATTTGAGTCAAAATCAAATTGATCAAAATTGTTTATGTACGGTTTGAGTTTAAATATATGGAATAATATTCTAAGAAGAAAAAATTTAAATGAGTAATTTGTTGGTTTGAATCAAATTAAATTATTTATGAATGAGTTTTAAAAAATTATTTTGAAAATTAAATTAAACTGAATTGATTAAGTTTGATTAATATGAGTTTTAAATTTGATCAAAATCGATTCAAATCAATTCACACCCTGTTAAAGAGCCTAAGATGTGTCCATTTAGTGAGCTTTGTCCTGCATCCCCACTAAAGAGTCTAAGATCTGTCCATTTTGTGAGCTTTGTCCTGCGTCCCCCAGAGTTATTTGGCTATACGCTATGCCAACTGCACTTTATAAAAAGGTTTTATATTTGTGATTAACGTATTTACTAAGCAAAGGACTAAGCTCGGAAGTCATAAGTGGTCATTGTGCATCGCCAAAATAAAATCGAATTTAAAATTAATAATTAAAGATCAAGAGTAACAATCGAAGGGAATAATAGCAAGAGCTTATTCATTAACCGACATTCAAAAGATCCTAAAACACCTTTTGAATGCTCATTATTCAGCAGCCACTATGGCGTTTTCAGTTGATATTTAAGAATACCACATAAACAGAATAATAGTCTAAGATATTTGGTTTATCTTATTTATTTTAAAGATTGTAATTTTATTTTAATAATAAAAATTCTTTTAATTCCTTAATCAATGTTTCAAAATATTGTTAATATTTATGATTGTTACAATATTTACACTCTTTTGCTTTTAGTTTTCATTGGATAGGTTGATTTTATCTTGAAATTTGTGTACAACAAATTGGATGACAAACTAAATATGTTATTATGCTTAAGGTACTTCTTTTATATTCATATATAAATGAAAAAGTGATTTTTTATGGTAGATTTAAATATAAATAAATGTAATTAATTTTGTTTTATTTAATATTATTATTTTAAAAAATATTATTTATTTAATTTTAATTCTAGTTTGAATGATTTATTTTTATTTATGATATTAAATTTTAATGAAAAATATCTTTAAAATAATTATATTTTTATTTAAGATTAAAAAATTAAATAATTTTAATTAATTTTTTTAATTAGTGTAAAATTAATTATTTTTATTTATATATAAGTATACAGAATACGAGTTATGGTTTAGAAGCCTTGCTTGCGTTTGCTCCCATGAGGCCATGACACAGTAATTTAAAAGGTAGCATTTATTGCTTCAGAAACAAAAGTCCGCGTTTACGTTACGTGCCTCCCGCGTAATTTTCTTCACAAGAAGGGATGGTGAATCTTCCAAGACCAAACTCATATATGCAATATGCTCTGCTTCACTGCATTCATCACCTTCCCCTTCCCAACGTCTAGATTACTCCCATCATAAACAAACAACCGCACCCCAAATCAAGTAACCAAAAATTCAATTAATAACAATAATAGTAATAATAAAAACAGAAGGCAAGACAATATTCCAAAGTACCTAACTGGTTACTAAGAATATTTATAGTATATGACTGTTTAAATTAGTTATTTATTTTACATTTGCAAATTTTATAATATCACATAAATTAAAAAAATTTATTTCAATATTAATGTTGTTAGAGTGAATAGTTAACTTAAGATACATCAAATTTTATAATTGAAAATTGATTTTTTATTGATAAGAATAAATCAAATAACTGTTGCTTATACAAATAATTAAATAATAATAAAATTTTGTTAAATAACATTATTTAATTTTAAACAACTAATAAAATACGGATGAAGATGCAATTAACCATTATTCTTCTCCCACAATTCACTTATTCGTCAACCATTCTTTCCCTTTTAACCAAACAACTACAAATAAATGATATTTTCCTTTAATCTCCCTGACACCATTTGCGCGAAATTTTGCTCTTTATATCCCACGACCTCTTTTCGAATCTTTTTTCTTAATTGATTCTGATTCCTCTCTCTCTCTCTCTCTCTCTCTCTCTCTCTCTCTCTCTCTCTCTCCCCATATAAAAGACATTCGCAGTCTTTTTCTTTACATTATATAAAAGAAGAAATCATTTTTGCACTGCCACGTGAGTGTCTTAGTAAACAAAACCGTTACTCCTCGCCGATGGCGATCTCCGATGTGCCTGAAACCGCAGGCACCGCCATCTCCACAAGTGACTCAGATCTCCGACGGCCTTCTCTGCGGCACAGGTCCTCCGCCGGAGGTCTCTTCGAATCCGCCAGAGATTCCGGCTCCGACGATTCCTTGACCGGCAAAATCACCGACGACGACAACAACAAAGATCGCAAGCCGAATAATCACGCAGCCTCCGACGACAATGCGGCAGCCAATGGCACTCGGCAAGAGCACCGAGAACCGGTCGCTGATATCAAATACGCTTACCGTCCCTCCGTTCCCGCGCACCGCAGAATCAAGGAGAGCCCCCTCAGCTCCGACAACATCTTCAGACAGGTACATCTCTCACGTTTGTTCACAATTCCAATCGTGCATGGCAAGTTTCGCGCCTCGTAGTGCACTCAATCGTCGAAAATGAAAATTGTAGGTGTAAGCTCGTAGAATTGCAGTGGCGACCTAGACAGTTTTCAAGATTTCGTAGTAGTAGTAATAATAAAAAAGTAATTGCAAAATATGTTGTGAATTATGCTCTGTTTTAAAAATATAATTCAAGTTATAGAGAAATTGTAACGTGCGTATGTATAAATGATATAGTATGGCGTACAAATCTTTGCTAATTTAAATTTTTCTGTATAGATTTTGCTCTCGTTGACTAAATTCCTAGGTCTGTTAGTCTTGGTTGCATGCTACTTTTTTTAGTTACGAGTACTGGTTGTTAACTTGGTCAGTTTTTGTGTTTAATTAAATAAAAATTTGGAGATTCTAGTTTTTAGTATTGTAGGTGCATGCTTGGTTGTTTTGTTTGTTTATCTTTTGGCCTCATCTATAGTTCCTTTTTTTTTTTTTTTTACTAATATTCTAATAATTATAATTGTTAATCAATGAATTACAGAGTCATGCAGGACTGTTCAATCTCTGTATAGTAGTGCTTGTTGCCGTGAACAGCAGACTAATCATTGAGAATTTAATGAAGGTTTGCCTCTTCTTTTTTTTTTTTTTTTTGTTTATCTTGCAACATTTGAATATCCAACATGTAAATATTATATGTTCTGCAGTATGGTTGGTTGATTAAGTATGGCTTTTGGTTTAGTTCAAAATCGTTGAGAGATTGGCCCCTTTTCATGTGCTGGTATGTTTGATGAATCCCCTGAAGAATATACTCTGCTTTGTGTATCCATTCTGAGGATTAAATCTTAAATTGTCATTTGACATTCTGAAACTATATATCTGCGTTGTTTGCAGTCTTAGTCTTGCCATATTTCCTCTTGCTGCCTTTGTAGTGGAAAGGTTGGCACAACAAAATTGTATATCTGAAGCAGTAAGTGGTCTGACCAAGTAAGCTTTTTTTATGAGAGAAAAATGTTTTGTGACCACTGACCATGTCAGTTCTTCGATTCTTTTACAAGTGACAATTGTTTCAGAATATAACGCGCGATATTGTTAATCACATAAATTTCAATATTTACATACATGTGAATGTTGAATTGAATATTGCAGGTTGTTGTTCTACTTCATCTAATAATCACAACTGTCGAACTGTCCTATCCACTTTTAGTAATACTCAGGTCAGTGTAGTCTTCAAAACTTATTGCAGGATTTCAATTTATACTATTTTTTACATTTGTTATTATACCAAAATATATATAAATTTTGGAAGTATTTGCAAATATAATCTGAGCTTAACTTGATAACGGTGTTATAATCACAGAATAATGTCCATTATCTAGGAAGGATTTTTATTACATTTTTTTGGCATTATTTGAGAAGAGATTTAATGCTCTTTGATGAGCCATATTTCAACGTTTGGTTCATACAATGTTGAAGTTATATTATCTTGAAAATTATTATCATTAGAAACACAAAAGGTTATGTCAAGGAAAAATTGAAAACAATGTTGTTTCTTCTTCAAATGTACAGCAGCCTAGTCTGTTGAAACTACATAAGGAGTCATTTGCTGTCAGATGCATTTGACAGAAATCTATGTAACATTTGCAAGCCCTTAATTAACTATACGATCATAGTAAATCCCCATGTTTCCATCAATAGAGAAGGTGACCACATATTTGGCATTCTTTTTAGAAATTGATTTCCTTATAAGGGATACAGTAAAGATGTCTGCTTGTTGGTTATAGTAGCCATAGCCATAGGTAACTGTTCATTTCATAGATATCAATATAGCAAAGATAGCTTATGGATCTGTTACTTTTCTGTGCAGATGCGATTCTGCTTTTTTCTCTGGTGTCACGTTGATGCTATTAACTTGCATTGTGTGGTTAAAATTGGTGTCATATGCACATACGAACTATGATATGAGAGCACTTACTGTTTCAAATGAAAAGGTAGTGGTTAATTTTCATGAAAAATAATAAATTTAAATAAGATCATATGCTATACATTTTATGTGATGGTTAGTTTTTGAGCAGGATGAATGACCAAACTGTAGTTGTGGTTCTTGCATTCTAAAACTAAATCATATGGACAATACATTTTTTTTTTATCATTATTAGAATAACACTATCCCACTCCCCTCTCCAATCCTTCTTGCTCCATGCTGATATTCTGCTATAATCTGTTCATACTAGTGAAGTATAACGTTCTGTTTTTCCTCTCATTCAATAATATTCCCTGTGTTATAGGGAGAAACATTACCCAATACTTTGATTATGGAGTATCCGTACACTGTGACCTTCAAGAGCTTGGCATACTTCATGGTTGCTCCTACATTATGCTATCAGGTAGTGGAACTTTTTAAGTGAATTGTTTACTTACTTTCATGGTTTGCAAAATTATTTTGATTTGTTGTTGTAGCATTTTTGGATTCACCTCTTACTGACATTTGTGTACAATTTTTTTCTTCTGATTGACGCACATAAAGGCATTGTTTTATGAAATTTTTGCACCTATGTCGTTGGTGTGAAATGCATGAGGTTTTAAGTTAGAGCGCCCATCAGAATCCATCACACATACAATTGTACAGCTAGGAATTAAATCTCCATCCTATTTTTTTTTCAAGTAGGGAAAAAATAATCATACATGCCTGTCATGCTTTTAACGGAAGCAATGAATAAGTTTTCTCTTTGACTGCTCAACATTTTGCATTATCAAGCATGATGAAATTTGTAGCAGAACTACCAAAATTCACTATCCTGCTTCCGTGGTACCTTCCATTCATACTAAATTCCCAACAACATACCTCCCCATTGTAATGAGCTAGTTTCTGTCTCATATTCTTTTAGTTACATCTTCCTCAATCCACTACTTTTGGAGGGATAAAATGAGACTTGCTGATCTGGTTGCATTTTACAATGGTGGTAAGTATCTTTTAGGAACCTGCTATAACACCACACAGTGACATGAAAATATAAATGTAGTGTACATTTGTGGGACTTCTTCATGATACTGGTTGGCTTTGGCAGCTTCAATTGTGTTTGGTGTTTGCTTTTTTTTAGTAAGAAATCTGCTCTTTACTAATTCATCACTTAACCAATAGGGAAAGATCTGGAAAAAGACTGTAATATGTTCTCTAAGGTAGGATTAAGCTGCAAAATTTTGCCAGATTTTGTTTTAGAAGTATTTTCTACTGTTCACTTGTTTTTGCACTTGCCAAAATGCATTTGTGTGTTGACTTTGTTCTGCGAGAAAATTCTGAAATTTTTTGAATTACTGTCATAGATAAGCTATCCTCGCTCACCTTCAGTTCGAAAGGGTTGGGTGTTTCGTCAACTTGTCAAGCTGATAATATTTACAGGAGTTATGGGATTTATAATAGAACAAGTAAGCACTATCTTTTAACAAATATAGGGTTCATTGCTACCCATTTCCCCTTCAATTTCTATTCACGAATTCTGCAGTGTTCTGATTCATAACATAATTCTGTTCATAATTTTGCAGTATATGAATCCTATTGTAAAAAATTCAACTCATCCTTTGAAGGGAAACCTTCTATATGCCATTGAGAGAATTCTGAAGCTTTCTGTCCCAAATGTATATGTGTGGCTCTGCATGTTCTACTGCTTTTTCCACCTTTGGTGTGTATTTCCTCTCTCTCTTTCTCTCTCTGAAAAAATATTTGCATGAAATTTCTGTTACACACCATAAATTGAAGAATTGTAGCTGTCGGTTATTGTGTTTATTGCCGTGAAGATTTTAGTGCATCAGCACTAGCAATAGCCAAAACTTGATTTCTTCCTTGGCAATGTTCTAATAATGGTGATGCTTTTATGTGTCTATTTGTGATTGCTTGATCTTTCAAACTATTCTCAAGTTGATATCCACCTTATGAACTTGAAGAGTAATTGCAACATTGATGAATAGATCTAGCTGATTAAAAGGCATGTGTATGTGAGACTATTGTTGTCTGAAGTATATGTTTTTTCAGATGTAAAATTAGTGTCGTGTCCTCTCTTTACTGCATCACTGTCAATTGTCATTTGAAGTAATTCTCTCTGGCAGATTCTAATTAAATAAGGTACACAAGGAAACATTGCCCAAGATTGCTTCCTCAATTGAACAACCAATTGATTTCACAATATAATCTAAAGATCTTTTTAAGTTACTCTAAAGATATTCTAAAAGATTCTAAGATGCATGGGCATGACGATATTATAAGATGTGTTTTAGATATTCAAATGCTCTCCTAAATAATATGGGAACAATAAGCCATGGCTGAATATACTACTCAGGGATGTTGGGGTTGGGGGTACTGTGGAGAGATACTATGCATTATGCAAGATGAGCACTGCTGGAAGACAAGTTAGAGAAGATGGCTGGAGTGACAGACAAGCACAAGAGCCATTTTGAAATTTGCATGGCTTAGGGAAGGCCAAAACTTCTACAAACTAAAAAAGAATTGCATTCAAAATCTTCAAAATTGTGAGAAACTTTAGGAGACCAAAAACCTTGAAAATGAAACTAAGGCTTGTTTGAGTTGCTGCAACTAAAGAATTCATCATTGGTCTCAAGAGAGGTTACTACTTGTATGATGTCATTGGGTAGAGAAGTCACTGCCAGATTGATTGACAGCAGGGAGATTTCTCACAATAGGAATGATTAAACTGTTGTTAAAGATTGCATCTTTATCATTTTTCAGTCCCTCTCAATGCCAAGATAGCATTGGAAAACCGATAGTATTACCATAGAGGACAAGAGAGCAAAAACAAGTAATCAAATAAATTCGGCAATGGATACCAAACAGTGCTTCCAAGCAATGGCTTGGAAAAGTGAAGAGTGTCAAACAAAAAGAAGTGTGGAACCTAAGCATGAATAACACACAAAGTAAAGGGAAAAGGATAGGAAGTTGAATCCATACAGACTAAAATAGGGTCAATTGGTTAAATGACAACCATAATATTGCATTAGTGTGGGAACAGCAATCAAACAGTAGCAAACACATCACATAGAGACAAACCATAATGACGATGTGTGGGTGCCTGAAAACTGAGGAAAAATGCCAAACATTCTTTCACACATTAATGATGGTCACCGAAAAAGAAACATGGCAGGCAGAACATCAATGCTTAGAAAGTAAACATAGATTGTTTATTGCCAGAATTTAATTGGTGTGCAGTAGGAGAAAACATTGTCATAGTGAAGTTCCAGATTTTATGGAAATCAGCGGCAAAAAAACTCAAATAATACATTTTAAATAAATAATTATCAATTTGGTGCTATTTGCAAACTATTTACCAATATGGGGCAGTCAAACACGCCCAAATTGGGTGTGACTATCAGCACCAAAATAATGACGGGAAATGGAGAATGGTTCTGACCCCAATTATAAGGTTCAGGTAGAGAAAGAGGAAAAGAGAGAAAAGGAATACTTTAACAGATTTAGATTATATTGATATGGTAAAAAATGACGTGTTACAGTATACTAATCCATTGGTTCTCTTTATACAAATGATTTGGTCAAATACTAGTGTAATACTACTAATACAAGCCCAAGCTTGATAACATCATACGACTACTAACCCTGATAAGTTAAGGTGTAAAAAAAATAAGGAAACATAATAAAATTACGAAACAATGTCTAAGATTGCTTCCTCTATTATGTAACTAACTGATTCCATAATATACTCTAATGACAAAAAGATATTCTGAAATCTTCTACATAAGATATTCCAAGACATTTTCTACATATTTGAACATTAAGAAATTGTAGAGCTTTACTTTATTAAATAGTTTGCATACTTTTGCTGTGAGATATCTTATCATTCTCTGCACTCTTAATTTTTTTTCCTTCTCATTAAGATTCTTATTTTATGAAATAAGTATATCTCTTGCTGAAGTGCTTACCTTTCAAGTTATGATCAATGTGTCTTATTTATAGTTATTAAAAGTAGTATTTTAAAAATTATTCATTTATTGACCTTTTTTTAAAAAAAGAGTAATATCTGTAGTGGTTTATCCTTAGAGGCACTGTTGCAATGTAGGTTAAATATACTTGCAGAGCTTCTTCGATTTGGCGATCGTGAGTTCTATAAAGATTGGTGGAATGCCAAAACTGTTGAAGAGGTAGGCTTTGTCTTGGCATGTTCTTGGATTGTTTAGTTAACAGCACTTTCTTGAAGAGAACTTATGACTTGTGTTTGTTGAATGTATTTCTGCTGCTGCTGCTGCTGCCATCAGTATTGGAGGATGTGGAATATGGTATGTTTCCTTTTCAGATTTGCCTGTGCGAAATGATATACTTGCCCAGTTTTCAGATGAAATTCTTGTCAATGTATATATCTTTGATATTGGTATCAATATGCCAATAGGTATAGACATGGTATTGCAAGGCTATTTTAACAAAATAAGAAATTAGGAAGATAACTTTCAGTTTTTCCCCGAGTATGCTGTCTTAAATGTTCCGTCATTTACTTGATATATGATTCTGAAACCATATGTCAGAACATATATCAGCAATTGTTTATAACTTTCATTTGTAGTTCTAAACCATTAATATTCAACTGAATGGATTCTTTTATAATGCAGCCTGTGCACAAATGGATGGTTCGCCACATATATTTTCCATGCTTAAGGCGTGGTATACCCAAGGTAAAATGAAGCATCCTACCATATTGCAAGTGGACCCTAAAATGTAATTTTAGGCAAAATTTAGGCACAAATGAAGAGTATGTCTTCAAAACTTTCTGTTCATGATAAATACATATTTGTGTAAAAAAAACAAATTATAAATATGTTATTTAATTAATATAGAAACAAAATTTAGGAGCAAATGAAGAGTAACCGTCATTTTTCTCAATCCATCAGTATTGTAGCTTCTCAGTTTTGTGCTTTGGAAAGCGTGAATGGATGTTAAGAACCTGTGAAACGGCAATCCAAACACACACTTATTTGTTTGTGAAACATTTTCAACTGATATACTATATTCAAACTCGTCATTTTTTGTTATGTCACTCCAGGTATTGAATTTGGCATACTTAGTTACATGAATAATGAATTTGCATGTGGGTTGACAAGATTAAACAAGAATATAGAGCTCACTTTATTTTTCACATGTTCTATAAGCTTGTTCTTTGTTATTTTGGGTCTTTGCTTTCATCTTGCTTTTTTCCAGTTCTTTTTGTGTTTGTGATTGTGATTTTTGTTGTGTACAGGGTGCTGCTTCATTAATTGCATTCCTGGTTTCTGCTGTGTTTCACGAGGTGTGTGGTTCATCTCTCTTTCTATTTCCCAAACGAGTAATGATATATGGACACCCACATATCACAAACACCTATTTGACACCTTTGTATTCCCTTTATCTCTTTCTTCCTATCAAATCATATCACCTATCATACCTATACTTTTCTCTCTTCTCTCTCTCTCTCTCTCTCTCTCTCTCTCAAGGTGTCAAATAGCACATGGGTGTCTATGTATCTTTATCCTTCCCAAATTGTCCTCTCCTTTTTTGTAGTTTTTATAATGTGAGATTGAGTAAACATATATAAAATTGAATTTAGATAATATTAGTTTTGCAAAACTAGTAATGGCATACTAAGACAGCGTAATTGACTCTGTTCACCACATAAGCATCAATGTTTACGTCTACTCAAACTTCCATTTGAACTTCAAAACTCACTTTCACAGATGGAAATTAATCATCATAAAAAAAGTGGTAAGCATGATTATGGGGAATAGACCTTGCAAAGCATAACCAAAGCTTCCACAGGCGGTAAGTATATTGGCTAATCATGGTTGGGGACAAATTTGCATCTATGAAGCACAAACACTTCTCTTACATGAGGTGTCAGAATGCTGGATGTGTTTTTGACACTGACACCTCCAGACTCCAGAAGAGACTCAAACTGCCTTTACCAACAAGAAAAAAGGAAAATAAAAAAGCACAAATTGGGGTGGAGCACAGCGCGAGAACGATCATGTTTACGGCATCCGGAAAAGGCACAAATGGCAGCAACACTGCGTGGAAACCAGATAGACATGGTTTCTGGAAAGAAAATTGGCACCAATGGACAGTGACTCCCCCATGAAGGCACAAAAAAAGGCCTCGTTAGGCTCTAGAGAGAAAGCAAGAGACGTAACTGAATCCATATGTCCATATACACAGCCTGAGTGTAAATCCTAGGATTTCCCAATTACCATAAAGATATCTAACTTTTTTTTGGGTATCCTTGACAACGGTGTGAAGTATCCATTAGTTTTACTAATAACTAATCTCCGTCGGTAAACCTGATTGACCACCTTTAGTGGAGTCTTCCCTCCCAACCATGATTTTTCCATCCACAAGGCTCGAACCAAGACTTTGGTTAAGGGGATCAAACCTAGTACCACTCGCCCCAATGACTTGTTAGCAAAGATATCTAACTATATCCAATAATTGCCTAATTACCATAATTAAAGATATCTAAATAAATAATATTATGTTGGAATAGTTGCTTTTTTAAATCTATGTGAAAAAACCTTAAACATCAATTAATTTGGAATCGAGAGAGTAAAATATATAGTGTAGCAACCCCTGTAAATTGCTTAATTAGAGATGTCCTTATATGGTGTTCAGACACTCGGCAGACTGTTATATTTCTAGTGTCTACTAGTGTATTCATACTTATTGTGTTCGTTGTTTTCTTTAGTTGAGTTGAGTCATTTGTTGTACAGCTTTTCATTTTTTCTTCCTTTAGCAATTTTGCTCATAATTTCTCATTTGACTGCAGTTATGCATTGCCGTTCCTTGCCACATGTTCAAGTTGTGGGCTTTTATAGGAATTATGTTTCAGGTAAAGGCTTATTTCCATATTCACTTTTTGTCCATTTAAGTTATCTATTTTTAAGCTTCAATTATTATTCAAGTATAAAATTTGCACAAATTTTCGTAGAACAATAAACTTCACTCCATATAAGAAATGAAAAAGTTAAAGTGAGAGTTTAATTCCTGTTATATGGCCAAGTGAAACATATTGTTCTCTAGACAAATTTGTGTTATCTTAAGCATAGTTAAGAAGATAACTTAATAATTATGACATCTGTATTTTTAGTTCACTTGACATGATAATGACAAATGTCTTTTCCCTCTATCCAGGTTCCTTTGGTCTTGATCACTAATTACCTCCAAAATAAATACAGAAACTCAATGGTATGTCTCTAAAGTGTCCTATTTAAGAATTTTGGTCTATTACTAAGGTATCTTATATATTATAACCTTCATGTTGATTTATTCGTTTTTTATTGTTATTTTGTGCATGCAGGTTGGAAATATGATTTTTTGGTTCATATTTTGTATTCTTGGTCAACCAATGAGCGTACTATTATACTACCATGACTTGATGAATAGAAAAGGAGAAGTTGACTAAGGTAGCATTACAACTGTTCATGTGGATGAGCTTTTGCGTTCTGAGTAAAGTCGATGTTGCTACGTTGCCTTCTGGGTTAGGCATTTCCATTTGATTTGCTGAGTCTTTCGAGCTTAATTTATCTTGATCTATGTATTTATTTAACTTACTTGCGTTGGCGCTTTTATCAATATGAAAGCACTTTTGGAAGCAAACTAACAAATTTTCTAACACTAACTGCTAAGGTAACACACTGGTTTCTGATAGTTAGTTGAGTGATAGCTGTAAATGCCAAAGTTGGTTTAACTGTATCTCTGCTTTCTGGAAGTTCAAACTATGAATGATGGCTATCATGCAATATGAAACTTGTTATTGCATTAATAGCATGTTAATTTCATAAATGAGGCAGGAGTACCTTGCGTAAAAGATGTGGCAAAATCGTTGCGAACTGTCAGACTATGAGCATGTTTGGATATAAATGTATAAGTGCTTTTGAGAGCTTTTCTATTGGAAAAAAAAATTATATTTCTTGTAAAAAAAACTCCCAAAAGCACGTATGACTTGTATCCAACCAGGCAATTTGTTTTAGCTGATTCTTTAATCATTTAAGGCATTTCCATGAGATCACTTACTCCTTGTCAAACATGAGGGTGAACCTTGATACAACGGTAAAGTTGTGTTTTAGTGACTTGTTAGTCATGGGTTCGAATCCGGAAACAGTCTCTTTGTATATGCAAGGTTAAAACTATATACAATATCCTTCTTCTTTATCTTTGCGAGGAGTCTTTGGACAATAAGGTATGTAGTTTAGTTTTATTGATGGAGTTGTGGCTGACATTTGAGAGAAACTAGATTTTGTAACTGTGCACCTGTAGTGATATCAATTTATTTGATATTAATTTTAACTTTTAAAAATCTACTATATTAAGTATTTTTTAAGATTAAAGAGCAATACTGTTGCATTTTTTCATATCTCAAGTTGCAAGACTCATTTAGTAACATGAAAATTAAAAGATAAGCTTAATGTCAAGTAAATATTCAATAAATAAAATTAATAGTCTAATCTTAAGGTCATAATTCTTTTTACCTACTTTTATCGAAAGTTTCACATTAGGTATTTTGTAAATATATAATATTAAAAGATATTTCTATTTTATAAAAAATAATTACGAAAACAAACTCCTAGTTCTACAAACTAACTAAATCATGCATTACAAAATTATCATTATCAAATTATTCTAATAGATAAAATTTTAATTTCGGCTTCTAAAACGTCAACTTTTTATGTCATTTTCATTTGATACATTTTCCATATAAAAAATGGTTTCAACAAAAGCTACCTTGTCTTCTGTGACATTATGGAAAAACTCTTAATTTGATGGTGAGAGAATGAAGGTTAGGCCACAATAGAAATATTAACATCAAATGACATACCTTGTACTTAGAGCATCCGTAGAAGAGTCTGCCAAGATTTGTCTCCTCACAACAATACCACAATGGCAAATCTTCGTATCACCTCCCTAATAATAGAGGTTATTTACCACTAGAAACTAAACTTGTGAAACAACTTCGTCGTGATTGTGGGTTAATGGCTCAATGCAAAATGAGTAGCTTGAGACTCGACATCTACATCAATTATGGAGACAGGAGAGATGAGGCTGGAAGAATAACAAGATGTACAGAGGAAAAATAGAGGTGAAAGAATATGGACAAAGATGATTGAATTTAGAGTAGTGATACATTGATCACTCTATTATAAACATCTAATCAATATCAGTCTTTTTTTATCTCTTCCTATCTCATTATTTTTTTAGAAATATACTTGATAGATATCCAATATGTTATCTAACACCTAGAGAAAGAGAAGAAAATGAATAAAAAATATAAGTATGATAGAATTTATAATATAATAGAAAAATAAATAAAAGATGTTAGAGAAGTGTTTAAAATAAAGAATATTTTGTGTATCATTATTTTTTTATAAGCAAAAGTAGAAGCATTATTGAGAAAGAGGATGGGGGTACAAGTGGTAGCCACCCAAATACAAAAGATCAACATATACACTCCAATCCTCTAAGGCTCTAACCCAAAGTCCCTCAACTAAAAACTGCTAATTAAAAAATCCCAGCTTCAGAAATTATCCCCTGTAACAGCCGAATCCATATCCTAACCACCGAGACCTGCCACCACCAACCAACGGAAATCCAATATTACAAGATATGTTTACTTAATGGACTTCAAACACCAAGCAGGGTTAACATACCATTCGTAGAACGAAAATGAAGCATTCTTCCATTTTACTGAAATCCACGCACAAGCTCTATACCTTATATAATTTCAACCACTGCATCAGAGTCCAAACTCTCCTCATTAACAACAATCTTGGTCCTGTGGCACCATAGAGACCATACAATAGCACACCATACCACTTTCCAAGCCTTAGTAGTTCCTTCTTTCAGATTTTTTCAATCACATTCTAATATCTATCATATTTATATTTCTCTCTCTTTTATCTCTTATCTCTCTAGGTGTTAAATAACATATGAGTGTCTATTAATAATTTTCCTTGAATTTAGGTTTCTCGTAGGGAGAAAAATCCAATAAAAGAAACATCTTACTTTAAAACGCTATCCTTTAAACATGACGGATTATAGGATGCGCGAGTGAGAGATGTTACGTATGATACGAAAGAAATATTGGCCATTGGATTCAAATCTTAAGATACCATGAGTAACGGGAAACCGGAACGTGCAACAGGGTTTTTGTCCTTACCTTTTGCGCTTTCATTTTGCAGCAGTAGCATAGTTTGGGTTTGATTACATTATCACCCTTTGCGTGTGCCAGTCACCCCAATGCTGTGGTACTCGTGTATCCTCCAGCGGCATTTGTAAATTTATGTTCATTTATTAAATGAATGCATTTTACTTTTCAAAATGAGAATTATTTGAATTAGTTATATATAAATATAGGTCACTGGGTTATAATTTTGTTGTTTTTTAAAATGAAAATGTGGTTCAAATTTTGTAGCTCATGTAAAGAAAAACATAATATTATAGTCATTTTTGTCCCTGAATGTGTAATGCGCTGACAAATTTGTCCTTGAAAGATAAAATTTCAAATTTTTATCCCTGAAAGTGAAAAAAGTGTGACAACTATATCCTTCCGTTAACTTTCGTCCGTTACCGTTAATATCAAGGACGAATTTTATAATGACCCTCACAATTAAAGTGATGAGCTATGGTTTAAAGGAAGAATGTAAAGATTATGTTAAGTGTTAAGAAGTTAAATTATGCCAAGCAAGTCAAGTAAAACTCTTAATAGAGAATGATATAAGCTGAAATGACATGAATTATAAGAGGATGATTAAGGTTTGTGATGTTACAAGATTTAACTCTATTCAGCCAAGATTATAATTCAGCCAATACAGCCCAAAGGAAGCAACAATTCCACTTAAGTAGCAATTAACAATAAGCTTTAATCAGCCATGGTATTAATAGATTCCTTTGAGTCTTCAATAAGCTGCATCCCACGTTCAACTCCTCCCTTTCCTTTAATTAAATATACTACTGCAGCTTATTGGT
>PYAF01003932.1:1072002-1086863 GCA_007407185.1 Glycine tomentella | reverse complement strand
ATAAGTAAAATGTTGGATTTTTTATTGGATTTTTTAATAATAATATTGGATTTTTTATTTTTTTTTTAAAATTTTGGCTTACTGTAAATGTAATATAGGATACTATATATAATTATGTTTAGCAATTTAACTTATTTTTATCTTTAAATATAATCTTTTAACTTTATGTATTTAAAAATAAAAATATAATTATGAGAATGGTTGTTTTAATTTTAAAGGTAATATTTATTTTTCTATTAATATGCTAATATTAATATTTATTTAATAATGAATTGAAAGTTGATTGATATCATATGTTAATATTGAAAATCAAATTAAATAATAATTTGAAATTTTATTTTTATAAATATCATTGACATTAGTTGGTTAATTACCTAAAAATTAATAAAGTGAAAATATCAAATAATAATTATTAAAGGACATTTTACATTAATCACTGATAACGAATTAGTTAATAATAATAATATTATTATGTTTTCTTTACATGAGCTACAAACCAAAACCAAAACCAAAACCTTGCTACTGCTGCAAAATGAAAGTGTAAAACGTAAGGACAAAGACACTATTGCTGCAAAATGACGGACACACGTAATCAAACCAAAATTCTGCCACTGGCAACTGCTGCAAAATGAAAGTGCAAAAAATAAGGACAAAAACACTATTGCATGTTTCGATTTTCCGTTACTCATTGTATCTTAAGATCTGAATCCAACGACTAATATTTCTTTTGTATCATACGTAACATCTTTCACTCACGTACCCTAGAATCCGTCTTTAAACATAAAGCGTGGATGGTTCGCATTACGAAATGTATCAATCATTATTTCATTATAGTGTTTTTATGCCGACTAGAAGTCATGAATGAAAATGGTGATGTTTTGTAATGTCAAAGACTAAAGTGTTAAAAAAGTCAAAGATGAACAAGGATGACAATTGAACTGCAATGAGTATCCACAAAAGTACTCATAATAGAAAAGGGAAGTATCCGAAATGAGTCTAGGTCTAGATATAGGTGTTTTACTTGCATAAATTAATAGTGACGGGTGTCGATACTTTTGAGTTCCATCATTCTCCATAGCCTACAATTTTGAATATTAAATTTAAAATAAAAATAGAATTACACTTATAGTCTTCATAATGTATACTACTAAGTATAAGAATTGGTTAATTTTAATAGTCATAATTTAAAATAATTTTACATAATCAATTAAATAGTTTTACACTATTGGTGCATCACCTATTTTCTCATTTGTTATTTCATTTTATTATGTGAAATGAATTAAATTATTTTATTTGTTACGAACATTAATGCAAATAATTTTTTGTAATTAATTACTTTATTATATATATTTGAATTTAGTTCAATACTTTGTATGTTATGTTTTACCATTAAGATATAATATAGTACTTTTGGTCAATGTTATAAAATTCAGATTTGTAATTAGCTTGGTAAGGATGCTTAGTTAATGAATATCTTGTAGAAACAATGAGTCACTAATTAAACTAACATAAATTATAATTATGTAAACAAATAAAGAATATGTGTGTGACCTAGTGATTGCACTGCAACAAGCCTTGATTGAGTGCATGATTCTTAGGATGGTTTCACCTATTTAAAGTCAGTTTGATTATATCATAACCAAATCATTTGCACATCCGATCCAATTGTAGATCCAATTGTAGAACAGAGCTCAAGTTTTCATGGGTCAGACCAGTACATGCCAGATTTGATAACAATATTTATACCAACAAACATGGTGTAAGATGATTGATATATAATATTGTCCATTAAACATATGATAAAAAATTAAATCCCTAACACATGCGCATAAAAAAAATTGTTGGAAAAGCCTCTTAAATGAATCTTAAAACCTAGAGAAATTAATTGTTAACTTTCGACTAATTGATATCCAGGTTTACTCTCCCAAAAGTAATACAGATAACAATTCCAAATATGAATGTCATAAAATATAGAAATGAACTTGTCAACAATACAGATAAATTTGAAGAGGGGAATTTCAATAAAACATAATAAAGCATGGTACTATAATCTTATCCAAACTCAAGCGCATTGCATGCCTAATGGACATAATCAACAAATGAAGTCCAGCAAGACATGCGACTTTCATTTACGAGATCTTTTTGTATTTAACAGCAGATATGATATGATGATGGTCTTAACAGATTTTCAATATAAGCAATGCGAGCTAATAAAATCACGTCAAATGAACATATGAATCTGTTTAAATAAGCTTCTTCAGAAATAGAAAAAAAAAAAAAAAAAACTTCCTGTTAAAATTAACTCTTCATTAACTAACTAACTATTAGTTAATTGGTAAATATTCTCTCATAGTTTCATAACAATTTTGCACACTCAGCTTTAATAAGACAAACGGGAGCGAATAGTCAACCTATGCAAATAAGGAGCACCAATATTGGCTAGTCCATGTTCAATCAACCATAAGGATCAGTAGTAAGAATTCCAGACACGAGCAAATCCGAATTTAAAGAAAACCTTCCAAAATATTGAAATAAAAATTGACAGATATTATTACGCGATAACATTAAAGACAAACTAGAGAAATACGAAGATTCAAGCTTATAAGAATTTCACAAGGTAGAAACATTTCAAGAACCTTGAATATTCCTAAATACCGCGGTAATCTCCAGACACATCTTGGAAACTTTGGTCTTATCCAAAACTTGAGTAGAGATTTTTGCTGGTATTTGATAGTTTTGAACAATGGTCCACATGACACTTTAGACATCTAGTAAATCAATAATAACTCACAGGAAAAGGTTACAAAATTTAGGATTCCCGCCAGAAGACAAGTGCCAGCGTAAACCGGAGCTTTGAAGCAAGAACAGTCCCTGATTAAGCTCAGTTTTTTCAGCTTCCACGCTTGATCAGCATGAGCACAAGGGTTAAACAACACAAGCCCAGAGTTCAAATTCACGTCCTTTCACGACTCACTTTGGCAACATGCAACTATTGTAGTGCCCGTCAACTACAACTAATATTTACAACATGAAAAGATGAGGAATCAATAATCTGCCTTCTCATCATTTTCTAATTGCAAATCCTCAATGCTCTTGACTGCAGTTTCATAGTTCTTGACATGAGAAGCATTTCTCGCAGATGATGTTTTAAGTGCTGTTCCAGGGTTAGCTTCAGTAGTACGAGTACGAAGATCCAAATCAGAACCAACAAATGCATCACGACTACTAGAAACAGCAGCTCGCCTTGATCCACTTGACTGCCCCAAGACATTGGGCCTCAATAACTGCATTATTTAACACTCGTTACACTCATAATGAATGAGTTAAGAATGATCTGATCTTTAAAAAGAACCCCAAGGAAACTGTGCACTCCAAACAACTTACCATGGCTTCCTTATTAAGGGCAGCATCCGTGGTGACTGGATTTTTCTGCTTTGAAATATTTACAGAGTTTGTGATGGGCCCTGACATTCTTCGCCTTGTGGAATCCCCTGAAACCAGACCAGGAGGTTGCCCTTCTTCCTCTCCTGTAAGAAAGGGGTAAAATATTAGCAACAGAAAGCTCAAGAGCTAAACTTAGAGGAACAAGGCATAAAAGCTACGAAAGAACCTAGGTTAACAAGTTGCTGAAAGATAAAGACAACATTAGAGCAACAACAACCAATTTGAGGATGCAAAAAGTATTTACTTTTAAATATAATAGGTTTCTGAAGAGGGAGACCAAAAAGGACATCGGAGGATATCATCAAGAGAGATCTCAGACTTAATAATATTTCTGAAACTTTGGTTTCTAACTGTGCCAAATGACATCATGTGATCCATGTAGTCAACCTCACCTAGTGGAACAAGGCTTTGTTGTTGTAATGAATTAAATAAATTACATATAAAATTTTAAATTTAAAAAATGAGAGAAAAGGTTAGATCATACCAAGAACAGCATGGATTAGACTTGAATATACTAAAGAAAGCAAACACTGCCAAATTTCAATGCCATAAAGAAATGTACAGACAACAAAGAAATTACCTGTCTGTCTATCAGCATTAGTCACAGCTGGTGGCATTGCAGAACTAGTTCCAACATTAGGACCCTAAAATACAAGCATCTTGCCATCTCAGAATTCTATCCATGGCTGAAGTGAAAGATCCCAAAGGCGAAAGCAATCAAGAGTAAAGAAATCACTTACAATGGCACGTGCTGGAGGAGCAGCTAGCTGTGATTGCTGATACTTCAAGATTGTCCAATCAAACACATAATCAAACTGGAATCCTGTCCACATGCCAATATAATGATAAAATACACATGGTCTTCCATAATTGAAAAGAAAAATCATATAAGAGTATATACACAATAAACTTAAGGACAGAGACAAAAGAGATGGACTCTGTGAGATTAATTTCACACCTTCACGAATAAACAAGTCGCAAAATATTCTTTTGAGGTAAGCATAATCTGGCCTATCATCAAACCTTAAGGAGCGGCAGTAATGGAAGTATGATGCAAATTCTGTTGGATAACCTCGACACAAGGCCTGGAATAATCAACAAGTTATCAGTATAGTTCAAGAAATAGTGCAAAACATGGATTCAAGGAGGCCAATAATAACAGTACCCACCTCTATTGAGGTAGAAACCTTTTTTTCACTGATTCTCTCATACTTCTGTTTCTTTGTCCCTGCTTTAAGTCCTTGCCAAGGGAGACTACATATAAAATGAATATCAGGTCAAAGGCATCCAGCACGGTACTTGAAGATAACAATGCAATGTAGACGGCAATAATCACCTTCCTCTCAAGAAATACATCAAGACATAACCAAGAGACTCCAAATCATCTCTTCGACTTTGCTCTGTGCATTGATCATAAAAGAAGGACCAAGCAACGTGTATCTGTTAGACGACACAACTTTGCCTTTTTGCTACACATTAATAAATGCCAGGTAAGAATCATACAGCCATACATACCAATGCCAATGTGGGTATTCATACTCGCGTATCTAGCAGTCCCAGTTAAATTCTTATTTTCCCTGCAGTTTAATGATCAGATAGAATATATGTCACACTTAAAAATTAAAGTAATATTAAAACAGCACTAGCCAAGCTGGGGCAGGCTACATAAACATAAAATCAGGGTGACATGAATGCAACATCACTAACAAGAATCACAACCTTATCCTTTAAATCACAAAACAAGGATGATATGGAAATGCAAAAAAGCATTCTACACATAATCAAATTTAATACACTTCTCACAATCTTATCCTACACACCACAAAACTAGGATGATATGGCAATGTAAAAAAGCATTCTACACATAATCAAATTTAATACACTTCTCACAACCTTATCCTATAAATCACAAAACTAGGATGATATGACAATGCAAAAAAGCATTCTACACAAAATCAAATTTAATACACTTCTCATCACCTACCAATCAGGTGAATACATTTCTTCTGAATAGAAAATTAAACAATGGAATCGGTGCAAAATTAAAACTAGTCTGCAAATGATAAATAATGCAGGAAGAAGGGCATCAATCATATATATATATATATATATATATATATATATATATATATATATATATATAAACCAAGTGTTGGAAACTTGGCAGATTCTGCATCAAAAGGAAGAATCATACTTTCAGTAAAGGACAAGAAATGGATTTCAATTTTCAGGACTCTAGTAGATTATTTTATTATTAGGAGACAGAGTATTATTAAGTATTAGTTTAATATCTAAGTGCGTGTTCAGTAACTTTTTTTGAAGAAATAATTGCTTATTTCTATCAGCTTCGTGAGAGAATGTATGGAAAAAATGTGATTATTTCTAAGAAATAAACTGTTTCCAAACACCCACTGTCTCTTCATGTGTCCTGATTAGAAAATTAGTGCATAAAGAATATATTTGCCCTTACCTTTCAGAGGTAGGAACACTACAACAATGTGACTTCACAATCAAGTTATCCACTACACAGATTCAGAGGTGAGTCCTTTCAGGTGTGTTAATATAAATCTTATGTTAGAAAACTTTAAAGTTAAGATATAGTATCCTTTAATCTCTTCCCATCTCCTTGATTTTCCTGCTTTCTTATTTCTTAATTCCTGTTTACATTTGTTTCAGTTAACAGCCATACACAAGACACAGTTTCTAGGTCTCTTAGAAGCATCAACCTATATTAACCTTCTTACCCATGGAAGACTAAATTTCACTTATAGGCATAGTGGATAGCCAAGCACAACATAGCTGATTTTAGGATGTCTTGGTACAACAACCAAAGCATCTTCCTACCAAGTGAGGTGCGCTATATGGATCAAATGATGTTATTGTGTTTTGTCCATAACCAATTCTCCAATTTTCATAGAGAACATTCGATTCTAGATCTTTTATAATAGTTTCACCAGGAGTCTTTCTAGGTATACCTCAACTCCTTATTATTGGGCCATCCTCCAAATGATCAACTTATTAGGACTTCTAATTTTATTGGTCTTCTTATTACATGTTCAGACCATCTAAGGCAACAATTCTAACATATTTTCCTCCGTAGATTCCACACTCCAATTTTCCCTCTAATATATATATTCATGAGACATGATTGATCTTACTCTTTCTTGTATAAGCAACCATCCAAGCCTTCCAAGGCATAATTCTCATCTTTGTAACCCTTATGCTCTTATTGGTCCTTTATCACCCAAACATTCAGCACCTATAGCTCACTCTTCTTATGATTGGGCAATAAGATTTTCCTTTTAGCTTAAAAAGGCACCTTCAACCACAAATAATACCTAGAGCACTCTATTTTATCCACCCAGCATGAGCTTGAATCCTATGATTTACATCTTCCATTACTAATCCATCACTTTGTATGATTATAATCTATCTTGGTAACCATACAAATTTTGGGACGGAGGGGGACTTGTAATAGTTTTTCAAGTCAGAATTTATAACCAGAAACATAAATCTTTCAGAAAGTTGATTTCAAAATTAATCAGTTTTTATTTGATATAAAATTTTCCTGATTTCCCTGTCCTCTTTCCTTGTATTTTACATAAAACTTGAAAGAGGAATCACCAAACTTAGCCAAAAAATAATATTTGATTTTGATAATTGATACTAATAATTTCAAACCAACAAGGAATTATTTAAGTTAGAAACCAATGCAAATTCACGTAGAATAAGAACAGCCCTGAACGTGTTTCAAGTTTCCATCAAAACCTTAGTCATTGTCCTTGCTAGCATCCAAATCTCAGTTTTTCAGCTGCTAAAGGCACAAAATCCAGCAAGATATATACTGGCAATTCAAATCATCATCATACCAATTAAAGACACTTGATGGGTGAACATCTAACAAATATTAGTCAATTAGAACATGATTGGGTTATCAACTTTTACTGCCACCAAAATGTTTGATAATGCAGACATATAATTATGCTCTGAAGAATCACATGAATACACCCTCCCTTAGGCATCTAAATTTGCTAAACTTTTCTATGAAGACGAGGATGAACAGTAATATGACATTGACAACATGAAACGACATGAGAAGTAACAAAAACCACCACCCTAAACATGAAAAGTTACAATTACAATGTCAAAATTAAGTCATATCAATTCCACTAGGCATTAAGGTCTAACAAAATGAATAAACTAGATTAGTATCTGAATCCTTGTACCTGTAAGGAATGTGTTGATGGGTTGAACTATCTCTATATTTCTTCGCCAAACCAAAATCAATACAGTAAACCTTCATGTAGATTCAAATGGATTAAATACATAATACATGAACATACAATACATCAAAAGCTCACAAGTAAACAGGATCAGCCACCTGGTTTGCCCGCCTTCCCAAGCCCGTGAGAAAATTATCTGGTTTGATATCCCGATGAAGAAATGATTTAGAATGAACAAACTCAACACGGTTGATCTGACCAAAAATCAAAATGCGAGTAGTTACTATTAGTTTATTAGTTAGCCAACTAGGTATTTCTAATCAGTTGCATAAACAGGACCTAGAGGACCTATATGAGACATTAATTAATAGTATCATCTAAATGAAATAGTTCATAGGGATTTTCTCTCATTCATTCTTGAGATGGGGAAGGCCGGCCTACCATGTGATCAGCAAGCATGAGAACTGTCTTTAGTGAGAGCTTTCTACTGCAGAAGTTAAATAGATCTTCAAGACTAGGTCCAAGCAGATCCATCACAAGAACATTGTAATCTCCCTCCACCCCAAACCATCTAACATCTGGAATTCCAGCTGCCAATACCAAATTTGTATAGGCATTATTATATAAGTATAAATAAGATCAATTACTAAAAGTAGGTGTCACTGCACAAAGTGAAAATAAAAGAAAGACAAAAAAATTAATATGACAAGAGACATTACTTCCTCCCTGGAGAACTCTGTACAACTTGGACTCATATAGCAATTGAGGATGCTTTGTCTTGACATTTTCCTAATAAAAAAAGGGCAGAAAGCAGCAAGAACAGGAATGAGAGGGGAAAAAAGATTAAGAAAATAAGCTCTGGAGCACTCAAAGGTATACAGAATCTAGTAATTACCTAAGAACAACAAAGTCCTAAATGACCAGCAAAATCCTAGCAGAGACCATATCAGGATTAAAGTTATGCACGCTATATATATAGGATTAAAGTTGCTCTACTTTAACAGTAAATCCCACCTGCTGCATAAGTATTAAACTAAATTTTACGTGCACATACCTTTTGTACTTTTTTATTTTGAAGGATTCTCTTTCACAGACCAATAATTGTGACTAACCATTGAATTGTTCCACACAATACACTTTCTAGACAAAGTAAATGATTCAAAAATAACAATTGAGGGGAAAACCAGTAAAAACTTCCAATATAAAGAAAGCAGGATCTAAAAGGCTTAATTTGTAAATGATTGTGATATGATTATGAATTATGATCTTCAATACTGAGCACAAAAGGGACCATTTATAAACCTCTTCAAATTTTAGTCTGCTAAAAGAAAATTATTTCTTAACAGTTAATAACAGTACATAAGGAATGTTTCAAGCTGTAACCAACCCCCTATCCCAAAGTTTTGGACTATCAGTCTATCAAATTGAACTCTTTCATTGATCTTGCAAAAAAAGTATACTAGAAAGATCAATTAATATGCATTTTGGTATCATGAAGCAGTTACATCATATGCACAATCATTTTACGGATAACTAATGAAAAAATTCACAATGAAATGAATAAAATCTGTCACAAAGTAGAGTCATGCAGGTCATAGAAGGTAATGAGCAATGCTGGCCATGAAAATCCCATAATAATAATAATAATAATAGTCTACAATCTGAATTCTGAACCACCCAATATTTAAAAAATAAAAATCCATTTCTTATTTGAAAAGATAAGTATAAGCATAAAACACTTGCTTTTGAGTTTTGACAGTCATCAACATGATTGGAACAGTGCACCAGTTGAAGCATCTTCATTCCTATGCCTACAAAATTTACACTAGTTCACCTAAAAAAAGAACTGAACTTAAGATTCCAACCAGCTCTGAAATGTTATAACATGCTGGACAAACCTACAAATACTTTAATCATTTCCAATCTTCTGCATAACAGCAAAATTCTGGCTCACACCATAAAGATTGGTAACTAAACAGTGAAAAATGTCTCTCATAAGAACCCCTATGCGTCCACCTTGTCCCCTCCCAAAAAGAAGCATACAACATTAGGCTCAGTGAATGAAAACACAGTCACAGACACCCAGAATAGAAGCACACACAAACCTCAATCAATGACATTAAGAACACCAGCGCAAAATCCAACCTGAACCCAATTTTGATAACCCCTTGTAGAAACTGACTTCAAATGAGAAACCCCATTTCCCAAACCAGTTTCATATAACTCATGGCTACAAAAAGTGATAAATTGGCCTCTCCTTCAGACTTTAATAAATACAAATAACCAAAGTATTCTAATTCTAATATAATACAAAACCTAATAGGTTAAAAGCACTTACCAGCTTAATAGCAACCTCTTCATTAGTTTGAATATTAGTACCTGCAAAATAAATAAATAAATAAAACGTTCATCACCATCACCATCATCCTCAATACAAAAAACCGTTGAAAAATAAAAAAGAATAATAATTATAACAACAGGACAATAAATCAACCTAAATAGATCTCTCCAAACGATCCGCTACCAATCTTACGGCCAAGCCAAAACTTATTCCCAACGCGAGGTTCCATTCAAAAACCAATTTTTTTTAAAAAAAAAAAAGAGAGAGAACTTTTTTTTTAAACCCTAAGCTAATCCCAACGCCGAATTCCGACCATTTAATGCCAAAAATTCTACAAACCAAGAAGCTGCGTTCATCGATCGGATTCAAAAAACATAAAAAAAGGAAGAGGAAATGCAGATCCGATGGAATAAATAAATAAATAAATAAATATATAAATAATAAAAAAGGAAGATGAATTATTTTAGGCTAAAAGAAAAAAAATGATGGTTAGAGAGGAAATGGAATTGAAAATGGAGGAATGAAATCTCTCTCTCATGCATTATGATTATTATGGTTTGGATTTGATGGAGTGGAAGCAGGAACATTCTTGTAACCGTCGTTTATTTTGGTGTGTTGAAAGAGCATTGCAAAACAAATATATACGACCGGACACAACACGGAGCTTTCGCCCGGTTGTCATTCTTCACTCGGCTCCACATCACGTGACTTTCATCCACCATGTCATTCGATTAGGATCCGATCACCTACTTTTTTTTTTTTTTTCTTTTCAAAATATATTTTTTTCATCATAAATATGAAAATTTAGATTTAGTAAGGTAAGATTTTGTTTAATTTTTTTGTCTTTGTAAAATCAAGATATGTTACTTTTTGTTCTGAACCTATGGTTTTTAATTTAAATTTTAAAATATAATTTTTGAAGATCAAAAACTGTCACAATATTAATCTTCTTCATCTTCTTCCAACCCCATTCAACTAGAGAGTCAAATCCTCTCAATTTCCATGTAATTGGAGAGGGTCAATTTAATTAATGTGCACCCTTGGATTTAAACAAACTGCTGAGATTTACTCATCAAAATTCATTGTTTCATTCAACACATCAAATCCTTAATTCTAACTTGGTTTCTTTTTCTCTTTTCTGCCGGCGAACTCTACGACCCTTTGGACTTTACTTCCCGCACCCAAACAACACCCCTTCACCATCACGCACGCCATCACCACCATAGCCCCAATCACCGCCCGACCAACCACTCTACCCCGTCTCCTCCGCGTCGCACCACTGCTTCACAACCTCTTCCACCGCACACACACCGCACCAACCAACACCATCACTATGCTGACTAGCCAAGCACAACAAATGTGCACGCAGGAGCCAATGACACCAGAGTTGCATCGCACCAACCAGCACCATCTTTTGTGTCGTCATCGCACGTCACTGTCTCATACACCACTAGATCTGCACGTGACTTCCCTCTCAAACACACTTTCTCTTTCTCCCTCCTCGTGTTCTTCTTCATTTTCTTATTTTTTGTTTTGTTCTACTCTTTATGAGTTTGATCTAGCTATTGATTATTGTTTTGCTCTGAGTGTTCAAGCCTAAGAACGTCAAAAAAGATGAAGAAGGGTTTAAAAAAATATATGGCGATTTTGTGGCATTTTGTAGGGGGTTTTTAACCCCATAAATTGTAAGAAGATACTAGAGAAGTATGTGACCAATGAAGGAGTGATATGGGAATATACTGATCCTAACTTTAGGCAAAAAGTAAAGAGATTTCAATTTTGTGAGGATGAAAAAAATATTAAATTTTTTACAAAGATGAATTCTAAATATTTTTATATTTATAAAGATGAAAAATATATTTTAATCTTTTTTCTTATTCAAAGATCATGGTGTTTCTCAATTCATTAGATTAAATACTAATCTTGATCGTGATATGTGATTGTCGTTAGTCCAAAAAAATTTTACACATGTGAGACTTGAAGTGGAATTTAACATCATTGTGTCAACCCTTTGAGTTAATCGTCAACCTTTTATATACACCTTAAATTATGTTTAGATTTAATTATTATTTTTAAGTAATTTAGTCTTTTATCATTTAATAAATTGAGCAAATTATTGCAACTTCCCCTGAGGTTTGCACTAATTACACATGCATCCCTTCCTTTTTTTCACCCTAAAAAAATCTCTTAACTCTTTCATTTCGATTACATTAGCACCTCCTGACCCCTAACATCATTAACAAATTGTGCATGTGATTGGCACAAGATGTTTTGATGCTTTTAATCCCCAAAATATCCTTATCCCACATTTTCTAGAACATGAACTCGAAAACAACTTAACCGTTGTTAGACCAAATTTAAAAAACTCACCCCTGTAATCAAATGTCAATCAAAATTGTATCAAACACAACACCACAAATTCAAAAATAAAAATCAAAAATCAATCTCACTTCCTTACAACAATAACAACCACAATAGTAATATCAATAATTAAACCACAAACACATTTCAACAAATCAAATTAGAAACAAAAGTCGCAAAACATAAGAAATAATTGAAAGCAACGAGATTTAGAAGAGAAATTAAATCTTCATCCCTTTCGTGTCACTATTCTCTAATTAGCAGAGGGCAGGCGGTGACAAAGGATACAATCCCTATGCAATCATTGTCGCCACCACATTGGAAATAAGCAACCCTTCGATGAAAACACTCCCTTTCTGCACAACCACCTTTAAACCCTACCCATGGGTAAGCATCTCAAAGTAAGCGATGAAGGAGGACCTCAGGAGAGCATAACCCCAAATTTGAAAAACATCATCGCATCCTTGGAAGACCTTGCCCTTAAAGGATTGCATTCTTGGACAGATTCCTCTTCAACATCACCAAATCCGACAATCAAATAGCCACATAGACAAAAAACAAACATAAGGAATGATGATGGGTTTGACAAGGGTGCCAAATTTGGGTTCCTTATGTCACAATTTCGTGGAGAAGAAGGAAAGGCTCTCTCCAAGAAGGGCGATTACTCCCAAATTAGCATCATACTACCAGAGTCTGACGAGGAGGACCACTAGCTATGAAGATGATAATGCTCTTATCATGTTGTCTCTGACGGGATCATTGATGCGAGGAAGACTATGAAGTACGTGGCAACCAGGGGGAGATGGGTCATTTGGAAGTGGAAGGTGAGGGAAGGGTGATGCTATGGAACTAGAGGCTTGATGAGGGTTTGGAAGAGATAAGTGGAGTTGTTCTCGTCTCTCGGTGTCGATAGTGAGAATGAGAAAAAATGGTGGTGGGATGACGAAGAGAAAGGGCAAGTTTGTTCAGGGTTAAGTAAAAAAGGGTCATTTCGGTTTCACACCACAAACATGCGGAACAATTGTGTTTAATAACATAAAAAAGAAAACATTACTTAACACAGTTTGCACAAAGGAGAAAAATGTAATGCTAAAAAAAGGAGGGGTGCATGTGTAATTAGCACAAACCCCAAGAGATAGATACTAGAAGTTTGTTTACAACAACTCACATACCTATTCAATCAACTGAGCTAAACTCTCTTAATTAAATTTGGTTTAATTTGATCCTTTAACATAATGACATTTAAAAACTGTAATAAGACAATACTCATGAGCTTGGACATGTTTGTGCATGCATAGTTAACAAAGTAGCAATTTTTAGCCTTCATAATAGTATTTTAAATTATAAAAATTTGAAATTCCTTTGCATAGAAAATTAAACTTTCGTGCTAGATGTCTCTTGTACGATTTTGTGAATCTTAAATTTGATTGAGTGTTATTCTAGATCAATGCATTCCAATCAAAACATCATAATTTTTATAAGAAACGAATGCTTAGATTGAAAGAATTGACCAAGTCATGTTAAACTCGTACAATAAAAAGTAGCCTTTTCTAACTACAAAAACTTGACCCAATTTGTTCTCTTTGATTCTTAATCAAAATGAAACAAATTTTGAATATGTTGATTGCATGAGAGAGGTGACTAAAACCTTTCAATCAATTGTAGAAAATGTGAACTCAAATCATAGATAAAAATAAACTAAATTTCATAAAATTCACAACATAAAAATATTCAATTCTCACATATGTTTTAATGAAACCATTTGATTTCGACTATATTGATCGAAACATGTAGAGTAACATAATCTCTCAATTAATTTTAAGATTCATAAAATCATGTGAGAGAAATTGATGGAAAATTTAATGTTAATCCTTAAAAAGTTTTAAATTTATAAATATTATTGTGATGACTAAATATCATTGTTTGGTTAATTACGCATGTGAAAACAAACATGTCCAGGCCGATGAATATTACTTTGAGGCAATTTTTAATTACCATTATGTTAAAACCATTAACAACGGTAATTCTAAATTCACAAAAAAAAAATAACAAACCAAATTTAAAAAATAAGGACCAAATTGAATTTTTTTAAAGAGAAATGATCAATTAAATTAAACAAAAAGATAAAGGTTATGTTCAGTAAAAATATCTAAAAAGTTGTCTGATTAGTTAGAAGTTGAAAAATTAACTCATTAAATTATAAATATTTAATAAAACTATTTATTAAAGTAATTAAAAAATATAAAATAACAGAAATAGATATATTTATATAATAATTTATATAAATTTAAATTTTATTTTATGATAAAAAGTATATTTTGATTTATTATAAATTTTTTAATTAAACAAAACTCTTTTAATTTTTTTTAGATTGATTATTTTCATTATATTTTTAGTTTTAATTATTACATTTTTCAATATTATGTATTCTACTATTCTTGAAATATTTTTAATCAAATTTAAAATAAAGAAAAAATAATACACTTAAGTAT
>PYAF01003932.1:1054739-1071902 GCA_007407185.1 Glycine tomentella | reverse complement strand
AAAATAAAAAGTTAAAAATTAATGTTTTAAAAATATTTTTTCAAGTAATGTTTTAAAATATATTAAATAAATTTATTTATCAAATAGTCAAATAATTTTTTCAATTAATAAAAATTAAAAACTAACTGAAATGAATAATCGAAAATAGACAAATTTTGATCTTATATATAAATGAAAATAAATAATTTTCATAATAAAAATGCTTACAGATAAATAATATATATATATATAGTATGTTTTTTTTACACTTTTATTCAATTATAAATTATAACACCTTCAAAGATATTAACATAATATCATAAAGAAAATAAAAAAAATCATATATACTGAAAAAAAAAGAGTCTTTTTTTTTTATATATATACAAAGTCTAGGTTTTATTAATCATCAGAAACAAAATTAGATACATTTGAACAATGAGGCCCAACTGATGAGTCACCTCTTTTACCCAGTACTTTTCAATAACATCAAAAACTAAAAAAGCCAGAAAATGGGCAGCTGTATTTCCTTCTCTCATAACAAAAGTTAAAGCACTCGGGGAATGAAGTTCCTAATGCCTAATGCCTAATGCCTTGCTTGGAGTTATGGTTCACTATGTAGTAGTTACAAACATGACATTGACATGTCTTATTGTTGCAGGTGCTCATATCTGAACTAGTTGGTGAAACCATAGGCCTGTATTTTGGTGCCTATTGTTCTCTTCCCTGCTGCGCCTTCACTGTCCAACTTACAGTGCATACAACAATCTCAAAGGCAGCAAAATGCAACTTCTTTGAGATTGTTTTAATCTCAACAGATAGGGACCTTGAGGAATTCAATGTCAACAAAAGTACTATGCTATGGCTTGATGTCCCATATGAGGGCAGGACAAGGCATGACCTTCAAAGAATATTTGATGTAAAGGGCATTCCTGCTTTGGTTCTCATTGGATCAGATGCAAAGTAATTAGTGTGAATGGGAAGTAATGGTCTCCTCACATGGGTTGAACTCATCGAAATCTAAAAATTTGTCTATTTGTAGATTGTTGAGAAATATAAAAACTCAAATATTGAGATTCATACGTTTAACCAGGTTTGTACCTCTGTTTATTGCACTAATATATTATTTATTTGTCGGACTTTGAGATTTATTTATTTGATATTTTGTTGCATGGACTCAAATGTATGCAGAGTCAATATCCTTGATTGGTTGTTGATGACTTTTTGCCATTCCAATCCAAGGGGTAGACATGCAAGGATGGGTGGTATGAATTCATTTGTATTTTGCCTCTGCTATATTATTGCATGACTGTACGTAACTAGTTTCACTAGAATTATGCACCTTATTTATTTTTTTGAATTAGCAGTTTAACACTAGTGTAAAGTGTCATGATAAGACAAATAATTCAAGAAACTTATCTAAAGGAATTCATGTTAATCTTTTTGAAAATTATGTTGTGGATGACATTACCATTTTGCAATTGAATCCTAACAAACCTTGAGCATGTCTAATAGTAATAGTTTTCCTATTTGGTTTATGATTGATTCCTGCATGCATAGGTACCCTCCTGGCCATGGAGACGTCTTCCCATCATTATTGAAAATAGTGGAAAGCTTGATGTGCTATTATCACAGGTTGACACCAAAGCTTGATTTATTTCTAGTTGGGCTTTGTCTTATTTTGTTTCTTTGGTGAGTCATTACCATTACTATTTTTTCTTTTTCTTTTTTTTTTTTTCCTCTTACAGGGTAAGGAGTATGTGTTTGTTGCCAATTTAGACAACCTGGGAGTTGTAGTTGACTTGAGTATCCTTATTTTAAGTTTTCATTCTTTTTTCTTATTTTGTTTGTATTAATGGTTTATTTATGTGTGAAAGTTGATCACTAATATCACTAGTAGCCATAACTGGTTAATTTACAAATCTTAAATCATTTGATTGAGCACACGAATGAATACTATATGGAGGTAAAGAAAGATGTTTGTTGTCAAACAAATGCATTTTAGCTTTAGACTTGCAAATATTGATGTTTTGGGTGCTTGTAATGCAGATCAGTCCCAAGACATTGGCTGACGTGAAAGGTAGCACTCTAATTTCTTACGAAGTAAGGGTTCAGGCTTGTAATAGTCGCTGATTTATTTCTTCTCAATCATGATTTATCTGATTAATTCAGTACACTGACTGTAGCAAATGTCTAAATTCTCTTTAATGTGATATATTCCATGCATAGTTTTTCCCAAAAGGAAACAAAAAATTTGAATTCAGAGTTTGATAATTGTCTTGCTCCCTCCCTCCCTCTTGGGTTTCTGACCCTTATAAGAAAATATAAGTATGATCATTTAGAATTATAAGAAATTGGTAGTATGTGACATTTAGCTTTGATTGTTTGATGCAGCTCCTGGAAATTGCCCAAGTCCCGTATGAACATGTAAGCTTCTAGATCTGTCTTGTATTCTTTCATTAGTTTCATGGATCTTTTCCCTGTTCCCCAAGTGTACCCGATTGTATGAATTTCTTTGGTAGATTATGAAGTATCATGATTAACTATTTGTGCATTTGACTGAGAAGGCAGTGACTTGCTAAATGTTAGAACGTGCTTTTGCTATTTTCTATTGTTTTATATATTATTACAACTATCATAAGAAGTATAACCAGAGTAAGGTTTATGCAATAGTGTAGTATTGTAAACAAAAAGAAGCTATCCCATCCTTCTTCTTTTTTTTACATATGAATTAACCTTTTCTAAGTTGATGCTCACTTTGTAGCAGTAAGCAAGACTTTTTTTTATCATAATATGTTCATATTTGTTCATAATTGATAGTGAAGTCGGGAGCATACTTTTATTTATTAGCATATCTTTTGGAATTTACAAATTATCAGTCAATGTATGTCTTTATCCAGGTAAGTGAAATTAAGTCTATAGAGAAATTCAAAATTTTCAACACAAAAAATTTGTAAGTTATGGTAGTTAGTTCCCTGACTGTTTTAAATTGTATACTCATTTGGGCTATTGAGTATTGACAATGTATAATCTACAGGTGGGTAAACTTAAAAGCAATTAAAAGGCTTGTTGAAGCTGATGCTCTGAAGATGGAAATTATTCCCAATCCAAAGGTGCAAATTGGATATTTTTTTTTTTTTACTTATAATTTGATGATAAATAGCCCATCTTTTCTTTTTTGTTTTTCTTGGACATGTGTATTATATTGTGGGTTAATTTCTATACTCTGACATTCAGTTGGAATATTGCTGACAAAATTTGTGAATTTTATGTAGTTGATGGAGTAAAAGTTCTTCAACTGGAAACTGTAGCTGGTGCAACAATAAGGGTACTAAATGTTTATTAACATATATTACTTATATGTAGTTAATGCTGAAACTTCTCTTCTGGAGCTCTTAACATAATACTAGTATCTTTTAACAATTCTTTGAAAAAGCTATTGGAATTAATGTGCCTGATCCTGCTTCCTTCCCGTGAAGGCAATTTCAGACTTGCTTCTTGTCTAGGTTATAAGCTTTTCTGATTCAAGCCATGAGAACTTGCTTGGAAGTTGATATTTGTCTTTTGTTAACTCAACTAGTTGTTTGTTTTGCAGTCGGACCTTTTCTCTTTACAAGATGGATTGGTCATTAGGAATCAAGCTAGGGCAAATCCTGAAAATCCTTCCATTGAATTGGGGCCAGAATTTAAGAAGGTTAACAGCAATATTACTATTAACTTTGTGTTAGGTGGTGAATATGAGTTTGACTTTCCCAGTCTCCTTCACAGGTTAGCAACTTCTTGAGCCGGTTAAAGTCAATCCCCAGTATTGTTGAGCTTGATAGTCTAAAACTGGCAGGCGATATATGGTTTGGAGCTGTGTAATCCTTGAGGTTTGGGATTTAATTCCTTACTTATATCTGATTTTTGTTTATTTTTTCCTTTCATTCTTATGGTAGGAGACTGGATAAATGCATACTATTACTGCTATGATTCAATGTTGTTAGTATCGCACGATACACGATACGTATCGTGCGATTCGATCCGATACATGCCAAAAACGATACGAACCGGACCATTGAATCATTTTTGAGTTGAATCGTAACATCGTACGATTCGAAACGGAATCGCGAATAGCTGAAAGTTTCCGATTCTAATTTTAAAAAAAGAAAACCAACAGTCGCGGAGTCGCGGAGTCGCAGAGTTGGAAGATAAAACCGAAAAGAATAGAAAGAAAAAAGAAATCGAGAGTTTCTAAGCTACAGTGAAGCCTTGAAGTTGCAGAGAAGAAGCAACTTGCAAAAAGAGAAGAACTGAAGAAGGCGATCAACAGAGAAGAAACGCGACACACAGAGAGTTGAAGACGAAGTCTCTCTGTCGTCGGCGTCACAGCTTAGGGCCATCTCCGTTGCCAGTGTCATCGAAGCTTGGGGTCCTCGCTCATGGTGGTTTGTGGAGACAAAGTCACAATCCACAAACAAAGCATTGGAGGCGTGAAGGTGAGGCTGCGGAAGAGAAGACCATGGCTTTTTATTTGGAAGAGAAGACAAAGTGTTATAGGGATTAGGGTTGTTTATTTGGGCCCCAGATGCAATTTACTTCCTGCACTCCATTTTTTACTTACTCTTAAAAATTACACTTGATATTGCAATACTAGAAATTTAATATTAGTTAATATGAGAATAACTGGTTTTAGATTTGGTTACTTATATATTTTGGTATTTGGATTTTTTTAATTTGGATTTATATAGTATTATATATTTTTAAGTTATTTTTAATTTGTTTCTGAATCTTACGATTCGATACGATTCACGATACAAAAAAACAGTTAAACGATTCATGATATGTATTGCGAATTCATTTTTTGTTGAGTAATTTGTGTTCCTCTATTTTATTGGGTGGTTACCATGAGCTATTAAATTAGTGATGTGATGAATAAAAAAATGAGTGAAGTTAATTCATCCAAAGAAAAAAATAAACCGAAAACTAGTGAGTGTTTTAGTTGCCCAGTTAGTGGTGGGTTTTGAAATGCTGCTATTTTAAAAGCGGTCTCAGAATGTATACTTTTTAATACGGTTATTTAGAAAACCGTTTTAAAAAGTAAAGAAATAAGTGAGAGACAACAAATAAGAAGAGAGATAAGTGAGAAATATAGTAAAAATATTAATGATTCAGTTAAATTAAAGAGAACCAAAAAAAATAATTAAATTAGAGTGATTTGATTGGTAAAACAAAAAAGAGAAAGAAGAAAAATTAATATTAAATGAGATGTGAGGAAGAGAGAGGAGAGAGAGAAAAGTATGTACCATGTCCAATTTAACACAAAAGTATGTACCATGTCCAATTTAACAAAAAAAATGGAAAGAGAAACTCGTTTTTTTTGGAATTCTTCCCAAATCTTTTCATACTAAAGTGTAAGTTTTTTTACCATGGGATCCATCAACTTTTTTTTGAAAATTTCCTGCTTAATCTCTAATACCGAATCACCAAGCTTTTGGAATTTTCACTCTGTTCTCTCCTTCGTACCAAACCAACGCTACAAGAGGTGAAAGAACCATAGAAGCTTCATAATTGATTATCCATGTGTTTGAATAATCGATCGTTTTCAGCATGTAAGTTGCAGGAAGACTCTTTTGATATTTTTACCCCAAACGTAATTTTGGAAATCCCTGAATGGATTTTCAAACATGCATTATATGAATGCACTATATGAAATTTGGTAATTGGGAAAATTTTATCACGTGGTTCCCAACATTTTTTTTAATATTTCCTTTCATTTATAATTTTTTTCCTCTCTTCTTTTCTCCATCTATTTTCACTCTTTCAAACACAACATTCAACTAGATTTTAAACTTATGTGTTTCATATATTTGTTTAAATTATTATTTTTATTTAATATTATATTTTAGTGTATATATATATATATTAATTTTAAATTTTTTAATATCATATCAAATATAATTACATTAAAATTAAGAAAGATAATTAAGTACATTTTTAATTGAGCATGTGTAACATCCTAAATGATTTTTACTTACTTATTTAATTATTTAATTATTTGTTTTATTTTAGTTAATTTTATTCTTTTGACATTTTATTCTTTTATCTTTCAATAAAAATAGAAATTTAGGTAGAAACAGAAGAGATTAAAATTAAAAGGAACTATATATATATATATATATATATATATATATATATTATATTACATTACATTATATGCTTTTTTTATTTTACATTGTCATCTCCATACTAACTCTATATTGTCTCATAGTACTTCCAACATTTTTATTTATTTACAAAGTTCACAACCCCTCGTTTAAACATAGTCTCCGGTACTGTCTTCTTCATTGAGTACGATTATGGAGTCTGTGACTGGATTTGGATACATAGGAGTAAATTGAAGAAACAGATCGGCTGAATTAAAATCTTCGCTAAACACAGAGATTGGAAAATGGGCGTCGAAGTAAATATGAGCACGTAAAACAGGCTGCATAGTGACTACATAACAGTTTCTGACTTCATCCACATACCATGCAATATACAGTGCGTCAAGAAATAGTATGATTGAAGCCATCTAAAATATTAAATAAATCTAGTGAGAAATAAAATTCTCAGTAGGCAAATCTAAACCACCAAACGTGTTAATAAGTTAGTAAATAAATCAACATACTATATAATTCATCAACCACGATAAATATATCATAATTACATAAAATGCTTTAATGATTGTATGAATGTATGAATGCATGAAATGAAATGGTCACAAGTGCATATGGCCTCTGCATATGTACATTTTGTAGGAATGTTGCAACCGTCTTACTCTTTTGATATTTTTACCCCAAAAGCAATATCATAAGGAAAATATTACTTTTCTTTCATAAAGCAAGGTAGCTAACATTTCATACCTTATCCTCGTAAAATTGTACCATCTAAAATAAATTTAATATTTATGAGCTGCCGATCTTATGCTAGTACTTTGATATACAGGGATTAATATATATATATATATATATATATATATATATATATTATATAGCCAAGACCGGGTTTGTGAAGTAATTAGAAATGATTTCATTGTGTATACTTACCAAAGAAATATATATTAAATACTGTCCTTATAATAATTATAGCATGGATAATCAACTTATTAGGTTAAATGAGGTTTAATTAGGGTTTATATATAAGTATCTATGTATATTGATATATATATATATATATATATATATATATATATATAAGTAAATTTAGGTAAATGAAACCGAGATGGCGTTGGGATTCCATGGTAAGTTTAACCGAGGTGAGACTACCTTGGAACATATATATACGTAAGAATATGTGAACTGTTTGTGATGTTTTTTTAATTGGAATAAGAGCGCTGTAGGTGATTGGTGAAAATAGAGAAAGCCGGCATAATGGCTACCGGGATGGTTCTTATCCGAGATAGACAGGTTATAGATGCATGAAGGAATTCTAGTCCTATAGTTAGCATGAATAGGTCTGCATGCTTGCGTCAGGGATGAAAACTTATACGCGAAAAACCCGGCATGGTTGTAAATCGATAAAGATGTTGGTGGGGTAGTATTAACGGGATAGGTGAAGTTCTTGATGCTGGAATATCACGGTTGTTTTATAAACAGTACTGCCTGGATGCCGAGGTACCCGTATAGTGAAGGGGTGGAGGTGACGAGCTCTAAGTGAGTATAAGTCAGGCTGTGCATAGGTGCCGAGGTGTGTATGCCCGGACCTGCAGGGGATTTGTCGGAGTTACAAGGGTGCCGAGATGGGTGGGGAAGAACAAGAAGAAATAAAGAAATAGGAGGATGAGGATCATATTTCTGAAAAGTTTGACACTTTTATTTGGCTTTCAAGATATGTTTTCTAGACATAAATAATTTATAAACAATGATTTATAAATATTTTGAGATTTTATTATATAGTATAAAAACAAAGCTTAGGAGAAAAACATATTTATATTTTTTTAATAAAGCAGATCAATTGACAAAATAGAATCATTTCTGAGTTGTAGATACCAAAACAAAAAAAAAAATTAATCTAAAACCCGGTATTCTAATTTGTTGGAATGCAAAACTTCCAATCTAAACTCAAGCGTAACTTCATTTTAGTCACAATCTAAAACTTGAGTTGACTTCAGACCAAATTTTTTTAAAGTACAATGTATTCAATACTTTAGCAAAAATCACCTTTTAAGCCTCAAAATTAATTTTAACCCATAAAATAATAAAATTTTATTTATCGCATTGTTTGAAGTCAATTATATACAATATACAATTTTGTCTAAAACTTGTTTGCCATTGGAAAGTATAGAATTCAAATTAGTCCGAGTAGAATTAGATAAGCTTACTTTGAATCATCCATGTATTGTTAATTCATTTAATCATCAATTTCAAATTTTATATAATTATTAATATAATCAAACTTATTAAATAACATACAAACACCTTTATTAGATACAAGTACAATACCAGATTGTTGTTAATAGCTGAATTTTTATTACACAGACAAAAAATTGATCTCATGTTTAATTATAAATTTTGTACTCTACTTACAATGAAGAATGAACTGAGTAGTCTTTCCAAACACAAAAACTAAAGACAAATAGGGTTAATAAAATGTGCCTCAGTTAACCCAAGAATAAAAAAAAATTAAATAAACAAATTCTAAAACCAAAAATAGAAGCTAGAGATAGAGTTAAAAGTCTCTATTGGTGTCATCTCCAATGTGGCCACAGCTAACACATTTTTTGTCACTACGGAGACAAATAGATACAAGGTGTGAGCTTAGCCATATATAATTCCCTGCCATGCTTTTGTTGTCTTTGAGAGTATGTTTGTTTGGACGTTGTCATCATTTTTCACTCTTTTCAATGAACAAAACAAAGAAGAACTTGGGTCTCTTGTGTTTTTTGCCTCGAAATGATACAAACTCCGCAGAAACCTCTACACAAGCATGCACTTAACTTACAGCATGAATTGAGATCCTTGGGCTGGGCAAGCCCATGTAAGCAAGCCTGGGAGACATCCTAACTTTTGGACTGGGCCTTGGAGAAGGAATTGGACCATAAGTATATGGGCGTGCAGAAGCAGGCCTTGGAGATAGGTTAACTTGCTCCAAGGCCCTTGTTTGAAGGTGTCCAGGGTAGTCACGCACACACCCAATCCTGGGCCCAGCCCCAGTTGACCACTTGCATGTTAGCCTCTTGGGCACGTCAAGAACTGGGGCAACCACATTCTTTTCCATCTCTTTGTTAATTGCTGCATTAATGGTGATGCCATTGTTGTTGACATTATTGGAAGAAGAAACAGTAGGAACCTTATTAATTTGTTGTGATTCATTAATGTCAATAAATGAATTGGAACCTACAATTGAAGGAGCATCGTCATCAATGGCACATTTCTGCAAGGAAACAAGTAGAACAACCATTTCAGCTTAATTTATTCCACAACCAATTTTTCTTTTTCACTATCAATAACTTCAGTTGGATGAAATTTTTTACCTTGACATTAGAAAGGTCCACATTGTGCTCGTCAAGAAAGCTTATGAATTCTTTGAAGTTCTCTTCTGTGGGGTGATAGTGACCACTATATGGCCAAATAGCCTGCAATGTTCATTAACACTTTTTGTAAGTGACATTACTTTTACAACAATAATTTGAGTACATGATAAACGAATTTAATTCCTCTAAAGTACTATAACGTGTAAAGTGAAAAAGTAAAAGTGTCTCTATCCTTGATTTGAATCATAGTATCTTATGAAATTATCCCATCTAAAATTAAGATAGATAAATATGAGTTAAGTTTAATGGTCATGTACTGATATTATCCGTCAATCAGAAATCATAATTACTATGACTTTTAAAATAATTAACTAATGATTATAAAAGTCAAACATACTATAGATGATGAATGATGAATTGAGATTGGATTACAGTATATAGTCAATTTTCTCATGTCATAAACCTTAAATAAACTAAATGTAAATGTAGATATTATGTGTTGTGTGTGCTATTTACCTCAAGTACACCTTGTTGAGCCACTAATCTTCCTGCAGCTGTTGTAGCAGCCCCAGCTAGAAAGCTAGAGTGTTGAAATGCACCTTTCTGCTTTCGCCCCACATACAAGGACCTTGTGGTGCTAAGAACAAATATCCATTTTGACTTTCCATCAGTATCCACAAGCCTCCCATCGTGTTTGTACACCAGCTTCCCTTTTTCAACAATTACTTCATACTCTTCCCTTTCTTTCTGCAATGGTAACAACAAACACAGACATTAGATTATATACATGAGATAGATTTTTACAATTTTACAAATGTGAGGTTGTTCAATGGATAACTTACTGGTCCAAGATATTTAATGCACTGGCGTTGTAGGATGGATCTTGGGCATTTCTCAAGATTTATTTCTTTACCATCTCCTACATCCAACCTGCATATTATATAAACCACAAGGTTATCGTTAGCTTCTATAGTTTTTAGCAGCTACAAGATAATTATAGTCAAAGATACAGATAATTAGATATCTTAGAATAAGAGTTTACCAGTAGAAAAATGGTTGGGTGCTTTGGCTCTCAAACCAAATATCGTAATACATGTGCAAATTGTGTCCATAGCGATGACGTGGGTCAATCTGTGCAGAAAACAAGCAAGAATGCACATTGTTAATATTAGATTAGACCATAAACTAAAGTGTAACATTATTTCAAGCCTAATTAAGAGTTTTAATGGAATAATGGGTAGGTAACTTACAGCTTCTAGCCAATGTTGGAGGGCTAATTTTTGAGCCTTATCATCCTTGGACAAACCTTTTCCAACCTGTAAATATCCCAAATATGAATATGAATGAGGAAATGTATGAATTTACTTTCAATTAGAGAAAGTTGAATTTCAATGGAATATACCTTAGCTGCTCTTGTCCTTGCTCTTGCCCACCGTGACACGGCGGTTTCTTGTTTCTCCACATCAAAGAATGAAACAGAGCTCCGTTTAAGAGCAGCAAAGTCTAATGCCTTCCACCTACATCAATTAAGTATCATCATCAATTAGTAACATCCATAGCATAACCTTAACCCAATATCCAAATTAAAAGAAAAAGAATTTGAATCCTCTCATATCAACCAGAATTAGAATTTCACTCCGATAACTAAAGAAAACTTTTATCACGAGGATTTTCTAGGTAAAACTCCAGTTCTGATTGGAGAACAACACCAAAAATACATACTTAAGGAACTATATCTAAGTTTTGTCGCGCCATTATTTCTATAAGGTTAATTTCATTTGTGTCATGAAACATGACAATATTATGCGACTTGCTAGCTCAAGAGGATCCTAATCTAAAAACTATTGTTTTTCATTGAGACTTACCAGAGCTCTTCCACCACAACAGCACAATCTGCAAGGTTTCTTCTAGTGCGGTAACTCTTGTACACTTTTTGAAGTTTAGTTGCGGCAGCATCAAGCTCACTAACCGGTCTTGGCGAAGAGAAAATGACTTCTTTAGGCAGAGAAAGAGCAGGCACAGGCTTGTTCTGTAATTGTTCACTTCTGTCTGATCCCATGATCTCCATATCTTTAATGCACGAAAGGTTTCTTTCGAGGACCATGTGTTCGGGCCTGCAATCCTTCAATTTGCTTGAACTGTTTGTGGTAGAGGTACCCTTTGAAGTAGTTTCTGATTCTCTTTTCTTGAAGCTACCTGATCTCAAAATCACAGCCCCATCTTTGGAACCAAAAGTGAAGTTCAAAGACAGACCAAAGAGTGAATGCCTAACGATTTCTTCCCAGGCTGATGAGAGTAACGAAAGTGATGATCCCATAGAGATGTAGATCCCCCCCCCACACTTCAATTTTTTTTAAAGAAAACTATCACTTTGAGTCCTGCACATATAACACACATGTTCGTGTTAGATGAGTTATATGTAATTAGACTACACATCCACCATAGAAATTTTTAATTTTATAGAACTACCCATTTTGTAGAGTTAATTTCATTCCATAGTTGTTCTTGTTTCAAGTGTCTTAGAAAAAAAGGAAGAATCTATCACAACCAGGATCGCAACGATTTGAAAGAAAACTTTCTTTCTTTCTTTCTTCTTTGTTTTTTGATACAAACTTCAAATGAAGAAAATGAAATAGATGATGCATATAATATAACTCTAGTGATCCATATTCCATCATCTCTTACTCTTAGTCTTTCTTTCTTTAACCTTTAACTATGCAACCCAATGAATAAAACAAGTTTGGTTTTGATGGGGGCACCATGGAGATATCTTTATGTAACAAACAACTTCATCAAAAGCAACAGAAATGATTTACCTTTGCTTATGAAGATAGTATATCTTTGGTTTATATGAATTGAAATCTTGCAAGATCAAAGCAGAAAATATAAATGAAGAAATTAAGATGGGAATATCTCAGTGGCTTTGCCTTGCTTATATATAAGCTCTTAGGAAGATACAAATTCCACACAGGCAGAAGACTTTCAAATACGTGTCAGAAACAGGAAAAAGAAAGAAAAGGAGGTGGTCTTTGAATTCCACAACGAATGTGCTGACGCAACTTCGAATGGGAAAATAGAGGGTGGGTGTGTTCACAAGGTTCCAAAGTTTAGTTGTGTTTTATTATGTTATTTTTCTAAAGTCCAACCCACGAGTTGGTTTGAGTGGTTCAAAGGTTTACGGTTTGAACTCGACCCCGTTTTGTTCTTTTAAAGGTAGATAGACCCTTATAGAGGATAATGCTATTTTTCTTAATTCTTGTGTTAGGGGCCATAAACAGAGAAAGTTGGGAAAAATACTTTTGAAGAAAGATGGTTAACTAGGCTGTCGGTCAAAGAAAGTTAGCTTCTGTGAGGTTCCATTGGAAAACCCGGATGCTTTTAATATAATTAAGAAACTTTAATGTTAGCTAGATCATTAATTTATTTTAAAAAATAAAAGAAACTTTAGCATTGTATATGGCTTGATGACACTTTTTGTCATTTTTTTTATATATTTTATGACTTAATCTATATTATCTATTATATATATATATATATATATAAAGTTTTTACTATTCTAAGAAAATTTTCTTTCCAAAACCTTCACCCCCTTTTCTCATACATTTTTGTCTTTTCATATTCCTCTATCAATATTTAATTTTTTATTATTCTTTATTTTCATCATAATTGTCTATTCATATTCAACTATTTTGAACTATTTAACTTCTTTTTCTACCCTACAATTTTTTATTATTATTCATGTCCTTTAATGCTAATGCATCTATCTAAATAAATATCCATAACCATTCAACTTTTTTAATGTTATTGCTCACCACTCACCTTATTTCACTATGCATTCAATGATTTTTACCTTATCTTTCCTTTTCCAGTTGATGCTCCATTTTCTCCCCAACTCTCTTTATTATCAACTTAGTTCATTTCTTCCTATTTTTGTGTTATGCTCCGGTGAGTTTTTTCCGTCAGCAACCATGGAGGTATTAGAGGTATTAGTCATTTTTTCTTCATTCCTTGTGTCTCTTCAATTAATTCTTTGTAACATTTTTTTCCTCTTTCAAATAAGTTAGCTACACTGACTTTCACAAGATTGTCGTGTCACCAATTGCATCTCAATCCAACATTATAGGGCATGCTCTGACATTATGGTCAATAAGAGGAGGTAGAAACCACTGGCAACAAGAGGAAACATGTTGAAATATGAAAAACAAAAGACACTTATACATTTTTTAGTTCATTTCTGAATTTATTTTATCGGTTAAAATGTTCTATATTTCACTAAGTCATTGATTTGGTGACAATTTGAATTTGAAATTTAGGCATTTAAGTGTATCATTTGAAGCTAGAAAATGCATCTTTTTTTTTTCATTTACATACCATTTCTTGGATTTTTTTTTTTATTATACTGACCTTCTAACACCTTTGTTTTATTAATCTCCATATTGTCTTTTAATTTATTTGCAATATTTGTCTCTCGACTTTTGTTAAATTGCATTATCAAAGGCTACTCAAGTTATTCAATTATGCGACTTTGATGACGAAAATGGATTTGTAAATTCAATTCATTTGCATTTTGATGTCCCCTTTGATCCCAACATCAGAATGTCTGATTATGTTTTTTCTTAATGTCCCCTTTTATCAAAGTTTAAGGTTAATTTTTTATTTTTCTTTATATTACTAAGAGTTTTAAAAGATGCAATGAGTAGAGTGCAGGTATCATGAGCCAAATTTTAGCAATATACAACAATTATAATTTACAAAATTGAGTTACATTATGTATTGGAGAGTTTTGGACAATGAATTTATAGTGTGGGTGTAAAGTGAGGAAAATATGAATTTTGGGGATTCTTTTTTGATGGACTTGATAATAATGGTGGTTGAAAAATAGAAAATTTGGTTTGCTGTTTGGGGCAAGTATGTAATACACAATTTGTGGTTTTGTACCTTTTTTGTAAGATATAATTGTGACTGTGTTCATATTTAAATTTCACTTAATGATGTATTATGTTATATATTTAATTGTTATTGCAAAAAAAAAAATTAAAAAAAAGGTCAACCTAACTAATAAGGTTCAATAGTTTATCCTCATTATAATAATCAATGAGGTCAATTTAACGGTGGCATTCTGATAATATACATAAAGATATAAGTTCTAACATCAATTTTTTTTTAAAGCTAATATCAATAGTATTATTTATCCTCATTAATGATTAAGGACATTTTGTATAAAAAAAATTAATGTAGGAATCATTATGAATTGAGTCTTATAAAAAGAACTAAATACTATTTCTAATTCAGGTCTTATAAATAGAACTAAAGGGAGTCATAAATTGTAAAAAATACAAAAATTAGATTTTTACTATTTTCTAAAATAAAATAATGTTATATTTTGTTATCATTGATGAAAATGAAAAATTGTTTTTTCCCCAAAACCTAGTAGACAACTTGAGTATAAACACTACCTTAGAAACTCTATCCATATGGCATAGGAGTATTCATTATTCAATTTTTTTTATAACTAAAATAAGAAATATATAATGTTACATATTATTGATATGGTTCAAATTTAACAAGATGAAAGATCATATTAGTATTTGACTAAGGTTTCATTATGTTGAATCTATTAATTCCTTTTAGGAATTAAATTTTGGTCTATATATAAGAAATGCAAGTATCTTTATTAATTATTATTTTGTCATTAGTAGAAATTGAAGACAATATTAACGGTAAGAACTAGTTACATACTATATCACTTGTACAATTTTTTTTTTTGTATATTATTACCTCTTATTATAATACATACTTTATTTTGTTGTAAAAAATACACTCACACACCCTGTTGAATCAGAGCTAGATCTCCTTAGTCTTTATTAATTGTTCTATGTGTGTTAAAGAATTTTTATTTGTCATATTTTGCTTTTTAACTTTTAATTAGGATATATAAATGTATTAATTCAATAAAATTTTAAAGCAATTAATATCATTAAACATTACTTGGAAAAAAAATCAGCATTATATCATTACGAAAAGATAGCTATATATTAACCGTTAGATATTAAGATTGTCTTTATTGATATAATTTTTATAAAATATAAATTAAATTATTAATATAAATACTATAAATTTATATTAATAATATAATGTATTAGACTAGATTTGAAAATGATTCTCATTTTAAAAATATAATAAGAATAATAATAATAAATTTTTATTTCTAATATTTTGTAAGAAAATATTAAATAAAAATATATATTTAGTGCCTGTTTGTTTTGGCATCACACCGATTTGGATCTCTGTCCTTGAAAAACAGGCTATTATAGAATATAGGTCATTTTAGCCTATTTTATTTGACGTGATTTCTGCTATATATGGCTCTGGACTGTGGTGTAAAGAAGTTGCAACCACGATCTATCAATATTTTATAACATAAAAGATGTACTAGTAATATTTTATTTGCCTACTAGGAAGATTAATAAAAATATATATTACAAAATTACTTAAAATTAGTCTTCTTGTCTTGCTAAAAGTTCTTGTTAAAAATTACTCCAATAAATAAGTTTTTATATTAAAAAAATTAAAATTACATTAATAATTATAAGAAAAAATAATTTTAGTAATATTTTTAAAAAAAAATATTTTTAGATCGCTATCCAACGTACGCACACTATATTTATTGTACAATATTGAGTGAAAAAAAAAATCTGTGTTTAATTTCGTGTTTTCTATTTCTAGGAGTGAGCAAAGCAAAAGTCAAGACCGCGTTTCGTAAATGGTGTGGGTGAATTACGACAAACAGTGACTTTCATGCATAAAGCACGGACTATAGTTGGTCTTTGCAACTATTGTTAGAGCATCTTACTTTTAGATATTAGTTTAAAATTCGGTATCTTTTAATAATAAAGGAGTTAAACATCTTTTTAATATAAAAATAAATTTTTTAGAAAAATTTTAAAGATTTGTATAGTGTTAAAAAAATAATTTTTTTAAGATTTTAAAATAAAATTTATTATTTAAAAAATGAAAAAAAATTTGAAAAATCTTGAATCTAATATAACATATAGAATCCATCAAAAAGTAATTTAAAATTCTAATTTAGAATCTATCACTAAATAAAATTTTAATGCATCTTCTTTAGATTTTGATTTATGACTTTTTCCAACAGCACATATCTATTTTACCATTCTGTCCTTTGATGTAGTACTACTATAGTAGTAACACGGATAAGCTTTTACGTGTCAGCAATTTTATATCATGATTTAGCGCTAATTTGATTTCTCAGGTAACACCATAATAATATACCTTATTGTTTTCCTTTCCTAATTATAGGATATTTTAACTAATTTATATTCTTTTAAAAAATAGTTAATGATATTATATTAATTATTTATATTATTATTTCAAAATTATTTTTTATATTTCTATCCACTTAATTAATAATTAAGTAAAAATATGTAAAAAATAATAATTAATGCATCTTAAAATTAAAAAATTATCTTTATATAAAGAAACAAATAAATTTTTGAAAAATATCTTATAATTAAAGATAAAGGGAATAATTAAAATACCGGTGTCAAGTGACACTTGATTTAAATATCTTACCCTTTAAAAATTGGTTAATTAGATTTTTGATAAAAAATAATTATTAACAAAATTGATTAATGAAGTTATAAAATTGGTTGGATGATAAAAGAAGAAGAGAG
>PYAF01003932.1:1036631-1054639 GCA_007407185.1 Glycine tomentella | reverse complement strand
AATACTAATAGCTATTTGATTCGGTAGTGTAATTAAACTAATTTAAACATACATTTTAATTATATTTAGCCATTAATTTAAAATAAATAGAACTATGCTATGTTCGCAAAGTACCATTAATTATGAATAAAAAAAAGCACCAGTAATTAAAATTTTCAGATATTTTAAAATAATAATTACATTATTAAATTATTTTAACTTCATTTTAAATGGAAAAATTATTTGATACTTCTTAAGGCTTTTTTTTTTAGTTGATACTTCTTAAGGTGAATATACACAAAGTAAGAAATATTTCATTAATGCAATTGTTGCTATACTTTGACAAAAATATCTCCATTAATGAATTAACTAATCAATAATCGTTAGGAGACAAGGGAAAATTCATAACTATTAAAGATAATTACTCCTATTTGGTGTACATATTTTCTTAAATTATTTTGTCCTCTAACTAAATCTAAAATTACCTTTGAATCAAATAGCTATTAGTATTAGAAAAAATAACTCCTCAAACATGACAATTATTTACATCTTTTAATTAATTTTTATTTTTGATTTAAAACTAAAAAAATAAAAAAATGGTAATTGAAGCTGGTGGGGTGTTTCCAAATAGTACGAATAAAAAAGAGAAAGATAATAGTAGATAAAAAAAAAAGAGTGGTAATGGTACGCACATATTATTTTAATATAATAATCAACAAGCTAGTAGATAAGTAGATAAATTTGTTATTTCAACATTTTTTCCCATTCCTCATTTTTATATATCAGTAATGCACACATTGGAATAGATCACCCATGCATTAGAAGGTCAATGATAGAAAGCAAGCACCAATTTTTATTTTTATTTTTTATCAGCAAAACCAAATATACACGAGGTAGTACACATTTTATCGAACTAACTTATATAAGTAATTAATTTCTAAAATAAATACTTTTCTTAGAAAGTAAATAATATGAAACGAAAAGAATATCATAAAAGATAAAACAATCTGTAGTTAAATTTACTAAAAATTATATAAATCCATTCTCAAATTTCAGAATTGTTAGAGGAGCCATCTAGTAGTGGGGTCCTAATGCCAACAAAGGACCACACGGATTATGGAGTGGGTGCATTTAGCATTCCAAATCATAATCGCATGTTTTCTTTTTCATCGTACATCCTTAAAGATTAAACTTGATTAATTGATATCCACCACCGGGCATGTTGGATGTCCTTGTACGGAAAATAGGATCATTCAAATTGAAAGTGGGAGACCAAAAGTCATGCCGTATCATACCTTTATGTACTTATGTGATTTAAACGTTAAATAATTGATTCTTTTTTTTATCATAATTATTTTCAGTTTTAAAAGTTTAAGATAATATTAATTGCTAGCTATTTGTTTTATTGTACTCTCATCTTATGAAAGAGATAATATTAATTATCATTCTCTTAATTAACAAGAGAAATAGTTATAAAGAGATTAGTTAAAATAAATTAAGAGTAGATTAGGAAATTTTTAAAGTTTTAACATGTTAATTATATTTTAATCTATACATAGAAATCTTAAAAAGTAAATAAAAATTGGAAATAATAGGTTACATGAAAATAGATTACAAAGATTTAACAAAGGAAGAAAGTGAAGTTATAAAGATTTTACAAAGAAAGTGGAATAAAAGGTTTTGTAGCCCACCCGTGGAGTGTGAAGCAAGCACATACGTAGTGGAGCAAGTAAGTACGCAGCTCATGTCAAATAATAATTAATTAAGGAGCCAACCCATTAATGAGTTGTAGGATAAAGGTGGTGGATTCCAATAAGAAGTTTGCTTTTTTTTGGATACATAGGTGAACTATTATTTTAGATCACACCATATATTATTAAAATAATAGATGATTTAGATTTTTCACCGATTATCGATCGAGTATTTTTAGTTTGATTAACAATTTTTTTTTCTTTTTCTCAACTTAATTCCCCTCCATCGGAGACTGTTGCGTGTCTCTTTCTTATGCTATGAGACTATGAAGCACCGATACTCTGAAAAAAAATTTCAACATATCGGATACATGTCTGATACCGATATCTTGGAGATACTCCATTTTACGTATCGGTTTAATCAAATATTTTCAAAAGGTAATTTTGTAAATAAAAAAAAAAAGGTATCCTAAATAGAATAAAATTTGTTATTCCTTCATATCCATATACTAGTTGAGGTATTTACTAATTTTGTATGAATAATCTATTATTTATGCTTATGATTTTCCTTTTATTATATTTTATTAATATAAAATATACTTTATATAAAAAAATATTATTTAATACTAAGACGTATGAAAAACGTATCAAAATATTAAAATTTTTAAAGAACGTATCGATATTCTATATAAGAAAAGTATCAAAAATCCCGTGTCAGTATCGGTGCTACATAGCTATCAGATATCCATAGGAGAACCACCTTGGTCTACAGCAGCAGCAACCCTACCTTGATCTGCAGCAGCAACACTCGGATTTGTGGGAGCATCTTGTTCGGCTGTTGGCTGAGCTTCTTCTTCAGCTGGAGCCGCTTCTTCCTCCCTCACAATCTCAAAAGTATCAATCAACTATTGAACAATTTCCTGATCCAAAATGTGGAAAAAAAGATAAGGAAGTGTCACTGCTGAAAATCGCAACGACAAATGAGAGTGAAAATAGGAGTTACTGACAAGGACAGAATGTGGGGGAAGGAGATTCGAGGCAAAGAGAAGAAGAGGACGAAGCCGCCATGACAGATATGAAAAAAGAAATCATGTCGATGGTGAAGCTATATCTCACGGCGGCAGCATCGACATAGACATGGAGAAGATGAAGTGGATTTATATTTATTAAAACTTAAAACTTATTATTTTAATATAATAATTTTGTATTTTTTGCCTTTTTAATTTTTTTTCCCTGTCATCAATCTATGATTTTCGGTCATAAAACTCCCTCATCCATGAATGCTTGCTTTGTCGACTACATGTTAGAATTCACCGATAAAGGTGCATTTTTTAACATCGTTGAGAAGGGAATTTGTCCATTGTGGACCCCACATGAAGGAAAATTATTCATCTACATTTCATTTTTAGATGTATGAGTTAAAAGAAAAGAAACAAAATTAGAAAATAAATAAATAAATATAATAAATCAAGTGATAAAATAAAAAAAATTCAGATAAATGAAATATAGAATGTATATGAATAATAATCCTTTCTTATCATGAAAAAGTTGTGTTGATAAAAGACAATGTTAAACTTAAAGGATAAATATTTTTATAGTGAGACGAAAAATTATGTTATTTATGATTTTTTTTTTGTGTTTTATATAGTTTTTATAATAAATATTTTTTATTTTAATTTCTTAACCCATATATTAAAAATACAAGTTAACAAAGACCTTTGTTAAACTGGTTACAAGAAATACGTACTGATCCATTTACAAAGTGTGAAGCAATTGAAGTTTTCCCGCTACTGGTTATTGAGTATTTAATGAATACAAGCACTAAATATCCAATAATAACCCTGTTCGGAAACACAGGTGTTACAGAATGTAACTGTAGTTTGTAAATAATTTCGTCTTACCCTTTGTAAGATATGAAATTGTTGTTTAGTGAGTTTTAATTAAAATGCTGTTTAATACATTGCATCTCTATTTTGTAAAACCTGGTCAAGATTCATTGCATCCCTAGCTGTAAATAATCTGACACATTGAAGGAGTGAATGGATAGTGAAGTGTCATACACGAGCCATTGTGGGGCATTGTCCTAACCCATGGCCAATTGCTTCCTCAATTCTTTGCACCTGGTTGATTGATTAATTTGCTCAATCACTTCCTATCCATTGGATTAGTTTGCAAAACTTTTCAACAACTTACCTTTTCTACGAGTGAAAGATTTTTTTTTCTTTACATGTATTTTCCAATCAGTTCAAGTTGGATTGAATCATTATATGTATTCTAAAACTTTTTTTTTAGAATTTAATGTAATTATATATCTAAAATTCAAATTCGAGACTTCTAATTAATTAATTAGTTGAAACAATCTTATACCGAGCACTCGGTGATAACCATAACAGGATCAACTTGCAAATACTCATAATCTGCCTGTTAAAATTGTTAACTAAGTACCAGGTCAAAGATTATCCTAACCACATATTTTTTACTATATATCCAATTGTCATATTTGAGTCTAACCATCACTGCACCATGGTGGACTAGCTCTTAACTTCCCCATCACATGGTTCGGATATTTTGTCTTTTTTTACTTTTAAAAATTGAAAACTTCGTACAACACATATTAATCTGAAAAAATTGGCTTAAGGATGCGTGCGTACCAAGTGGGTCAAGATGGTCAAAATCTTGACCATTCAATTCAACAATGTCTCTTCCCACATGGATGAGTACTTTGTACCCCTTTTCTCCAGACACGTTTTGAATGGTTTGGTATTTTCCTCAGGCCATCATTTATTCTTCGTATACGTTCAGAAATGTTAGGATATAGAGCGCTAACTGCGTATGAATATGAATAAGATTATTAGTCTATGGTCATAAAGTATACTTTTTTCTTCTTCTCAAGTTTACGCTTTGAGATGTTTAAATTTCAGGTCAAAAGCTTGCACTATGTTTCGAAATATAAAATATTGTCACCAAATATTATTATCAATGCATAAACTTGTATTGAAACTGGTAAATGTATCTGGCTAAGGTGTAACTTCAAGTGGACATTACATTATACATATAATTAAACAGCATGAACAACTCCTTTGACTTTTCAGTTTTCATCCTTTATTATTCTCCAAACTTCATAACTCTTCGTTTTTTATTTCAATACGATCAGTCGTTTGCATTATAAAAATATTTTGATTTAATCATTTTGGTTCAAAAGCAGCCATGTATTATTTCACCCATTCGTATTAATTAAACCTGTTTGATTTAATTATTTATAAGTCCAAACGAATCTGTCATAATCTTAAAATGTGTACTATAAAACAATTTATTGCACCAGCCGTTGGTTTGGTATACACAGATTAAAAACGCTCAACCATTTATACCTCAATCAACGCTATTACCCATTACCTACCTTCCCACATAACATCTCCTCAATTTTAATATTTTTTTAATCGAACAGAAGTAATAAAAAAATTATAATAATTTACGCATCGGATCAACAATTGAAATAGATCTCTTTAATTTCAAATGAGTTGTCTATCTTAATTTTATAAGTCATATAATCGATTAATTTTTATTCTTCAAATTAAGCATAAAAAATAATTTTTATTCTTAACAAATTTTAAGTAATAGTGTTAGTATAAACAATGTTAGGTCATGTATTTCAATAATAAATTTTGTTAAACAACATTGTTTAACTTGAAATAATTCTTGTATGCAATCACATTGACGATTATCTAAGACAATAACAAATTTTTAGATGTTATAATTATACAACAACACACATGCTTGAGAGAGAGAAATATATATAAATATTTTCCTCTATAACTTAATCACATGTGACGGAACTATCTCAAATTTAGAGTTCATGGAAATTTTAAATTGATTAAACTCTTAAGTTAAATCACTTCTAATTTAAGTAGTGTAGTTCAATTAAAAGAAGACGTGGATGGCAAAACAAGCAAGTAATGACAAACTCTTATTTGCAGCTCAAGGATATTATTAATTTACATTATGATCAGTCATATCCAAGTGACCTTTTGACAAGTCGATCTTGTAACGAAATTTATTACTTTTCCTTCTGCACATCAAACAATCTAACAAAAAAAAAAAACTATATCAATAACAAATGAATTAACAGAATAATATAAATTACATTTCATTAATACTCTAAATCTGTTATAATATATTAATATATATATATATATATATATATATAGCATTTAACTTTACACTAAAAAGATGCATCTCATGTTAACTAATAAAAGGGATGATTATGAGTCTTGTTGACTAACAAATTCAACCTGAGTCAATCTTTAAAATATGACTCGGATTAATTAGATAGTTTCAGGTTAATTTTTTTTATATTTTAACACAATTTCAATTCAATCTTTAATTATTTTTTTATACCAACATGGCCAAAGGCCAAAAAAAGAGAAAAGATTACAACGAAACTAAACGAGAAATAGAAACTCCTCTAAAATCATCTAAAAGCAATGATCTCAAAACTGGTAGGTTGCTCAAACATCATCAAACCCTCATCAGCCTCACAAGCAATACTCAGCCAAAGTATCTGCACTTCTATTTCCTTCTCTATAGGTATGGGAGACCCTCACGCACCAATCTTCCTGCAAAAATCCTTGGATTTGATGAACCAGACTCCAATTGAAATGCTCTTCACTACACTTTCAGAATCCACACGAAGTTCCACAGCCCGAAACCCCTTTATTATGGCCATCTTAAGTCCTTCATACACGCCCACAACTCATTAATCCCTTTAACTTAGATATCAAATTTTAATTTATTGCTAATTTATTATCATACCATAAATATTTGATCGATCATAAGGAATTCTTTTTCTTCTTCTTTGTAAATAGTAAATACCAACAATATCAGATTGTTTTTAAAAATGAATAGACGGATAGATAAAGGTTTAATGTTTTTCTTTTCTTTTTTTTAATTTCAATATTTTAACATTTCTACAATTTTGGTTTCCTTAATTATAAATTCTTACATTTAATTCTCATAGTTTCACAGTTGTTCAAATTAATGCCTCATTACAAAAATTCATTTAATAATTAATGGAAATGTAACAACGATATATACAACTGATTTCTATTGTTTCATAAAGAAAAAAAAATATAAATACATAAATAAAAACATCTTCTGCAAAATACAGAGAACGTAATAAGTTAAAGTGAATATATATAGAATAAGATTTAAAATGCTTATTTATTTATATTTTAATTTTTTTAAGTACCCTGAAAAACATTCATTAGCATTTGTTATTTTTGAATAAAAGAATTGGTATATTGCAATTTTTTTAGTAGGGTATATTGAAATTATGAAACATTATTTATGATTTGTCAGCAGTGTTTGTTATAGTTCGTGTTAAGAATCACTATTTGCTACTATACTTTGGCTGAAGGGATGACAATTTTTTTTTTCAACAACAAAACAAGTATATCAAAATCTGAGAAGAGAAGTACCACAATATGTGACCTTCTTACAAAATACTTAGAAACATAAAAATAAAAATAAAATAACACCCTTAGACTTTGTTTGGGAAAGAGATTTTAGAGGGGAAGGGAGGGAAGGGAAAGGTTTAGGTGGTAACATCTTCTTGTTTGAGAGCTTTAATTTTTGAGGAGAAGGATTTAAGGATTTTTAGAACTCCTCTAAAATCCTCCAAAGTCTAAAAATTGTTATTCCCTAATTTGGAGGTTTTTAGAAGGAAAAGTAATTAAATTACTATCCTACCCCAACTATAAATTCAAAAATATATTAAAATATATTTTTAATGTATTTTCACATTTAAATTATATAATTTTCATATTTAACATCTTATTAATTTTCAATTTCCCTCTCTTAATATATTTTTAACTCCCAAACAAAGAGGAAGGAACTTCCCTTATTTTTCTCTCTTTCCTTCCCCTCCCTTTCCCTTGAATATCTTTTCTTCCCTTCCCCTCCTAACTCCCAAACAAAACCTTAAAGTATTACAAGGAACCTAAAAAAACCAAACTAAAACCAATTATTTAGTTTCTATTCCCCCACATACACGAACCCCTCAAGAAAATGGCATGAAACCACAAACATAAAAAAAAAACCATGATAATTGATTTTCAAACCACACCCCGCTATCTGACCATGATCATTATAAAATACATGAACTTGGGTCACCATACCAGCATGAGAAAGGATATGAAAACTACAACTCATGTGAAACCCATTTCCGCAAAAAAAAAATAAAATTGAATAGATTGAAACATCTTAGCTGCATCTTACTTCTTGTTTGAGAAGATAATTTGGTTTCTATGCCCCCACAGAACCCAAATAATAGCATACCAAACCAAACGCCAGATTTATATTTTTCCTATTGCATACCACCAAGCACCGAAATTGTAGAAAATGAGATCTAAATTGTAGTTGTAAGGGTGTCATATCCCCCACCACTTCAAATACAAACGCCACATCGCAACTACTTCACATACAAAGAAAATGTGATATGTAGATTTCACTCCATTTCTACTCATAGCACATCATGTAATCTCAGCAACAGGAATTTGCCACAATTCAGACTCAAAGTCAGTTAAAAGCATATAGAAAACAAAAGGTAAACAGACATATTGAATCAATGATAGAGACAAATCAATATAACTCTCTTATGTCTGTTTCCCAGATATCTAACTTTGACAAAGTTACAAGTATTATATCACAGATAGCTACTTTTAGTTAGCTAGCTAGTTACTATTCTGTTATGTTAGTTAGTAGACAATTATTACAGTTAGTTGTTAATAGCTCTTGTGTATAAACTTTATCTTCTGTACTTTGGGAATTCTACTGAATCATTTTATTCAGTTCACATATTCATTGATATGGTATCAAAAGTAATATTTCCGCACCTATTGTTTTTTCTTCTCTTTGAAGCTTTGTCTTCTTCCTCACGCTTCATTTTTTCTGTTGAAGCTTTCTTCTTGTCTCTCCCATGGCGGCCATGGATGATTCCAATCCTTTTCTCATTAATTCTTCAGCTAACCAGAACAATCTTCCTCTTTGTGCTCATTGTGGCTTTTTGGGTCACAAAAACACAATATTACAAACTGATACAGACCAGCTGATACCAAGGGATGAAAATCAGAATAAGAGGGAATGACAAGTGTATCAGAGGAGAAATAAGAAGAAATAGTCAGTGGATGTTGTGCGGTTAGTAAATAGAAGCAGTTAGTGATTATTATTAGTTAGTTGTTGTTATTGTATTTTGATATAAATAAAGGTGTAGGGGGTGTTAGTATGGGGGAGTAAACAAATCGAATATAATCATTGTGAGAGACAGTGGTCTCTAAGAGAATAGGAATTTGTCATTCCTAGTTCTTGATATAGATTGTAACACTTTTCCTTGATAATAATAGAAGTTCTGCGTATTATTCAGAAATTGTTGTGACTGCTTTAAGATCCAAGAATTACCTTTCTAGTTTGTACCAAATTAGTTCGACCTTCCGGCCTGCTGGTTTCCGAGGGGGTAGAAGTATACTCGCGATGACATTGTCCGATTCAAGGATGAAGGCTCTAGAGAAATCCATGGCAATCGTGTACAAGAAATTGGATAGCATAGGCAAAGCATGCAAATATATGTGTGATCTGGTACAGAAGAGGAGGCTGGACTCTTCGGGCGAAGCCACCTCCAGGAGGGGAAGTGGCGAATCAAACACTGAAGCCATTTTGGGTCATTCTTTCACCCGAAGAATCAAACTACCGCTGTTCGAAGGAGATGACCCACTGGGATGGATTGCCAGAGGTGAGATGTACTTCGAAATGCAAGAAGAACTAGAAGATGAACGTGTTCTGATGGCGTTCGTAAGCATGGAGGGACCAGCGATAGCTTGGTACAAGTTCTTGAGGAAGAAAGAACCCAATCAGACATGGTAGCAGCTGAAAACAGCGATGGTGAGACGATATGGAGGGCGCCATTTGGGTAACGCATACGAACGACTGACGCGACTGAGACAAGAGGGTTTGGTGGACGAATTCATACAAGAATTTGAATCTTTGGTGGCCCAGGTGTTGGCAATAGGGGATGAAGTCCTTCTTGGTTTCTTTATGGGATGACTGAGGAACAGACTGCACAATCAGGTAAGAATACATGAACCAGAGGACGTCTTCAGAGGCATGGACCTTGCTCGCGATATCGAACAATTGTTGCGAGCTCTGTGGTCAAGATTGAGATCAAAACCCAGGACGAACATGAGAGGAAGTGGGACGGTATTAACTTTCGCATACAAGGCCCAGCAAGAAAATCGACAAAATCAAAGAAATTCTCTACCAGAGAGTCAGCGAGGCATACTAGTTTGTGATAAACCAACAAAAAGAAATTCGTTTTTTCCATCACTGAACAAGGGAAGTAGTGGGCAACAACAAAGAGAAATTAAGAGGGTAAGAAATCTCCCTTACTTTGAATATTTGAAGAAAAGAAATGAATGGATGTGTTTTCAGTGCAACCTTCCCTATGGGCTGATGCATCGATGTGCGGAGAATAATATTAGAGTCATGATCATGGGCGAGCAAGAAGAAAACGAGGAAATAAAGGAAGATTGCGAAGATGCCCACATACAAGTGCAAGAAATTGAAGAGGATAGAGGTGGAAGTGAGAAAGAGGTGAGGTGGATGGATCTCTCTTTATTCTCTGCAGGGGGCTCACCCAACCAAAAACCATGAAGTTAAGAGGAACCCTTAATGGTAAGTCTGTAATGGTGCTAATAGACAGTGGAGCAAGTCACAATTTCGTAGGAAAGTCAGTGATACAGAAGCTAGGGATTAGAAGTAGCGAAACAAAGCCTTTTTGGGTCAGGCTGGGGGATGGACAAAAACTAAAGTCCCAAGGGTGTTGTGAGGATTTGAAACTGAAGATTGGATCACATGAGGTCAAAGGAGAATTTTTTGTTTTCGAATTAGGCAGAGTAGACATCATTCTGGGAGTAGCTTGGCTGGAAACACTAGGAGAAGTAAAGGTTAAATGGGGAAAATTGACTATGCAATTTTGTGTGGGCGAGCAGAAGGTGAACATTTGTGGGGACCCCAGTTTATCACAAGAAATGATCTCTGCTAGAGTAATGGAGAAATCGTTAAAATCAGAACCAGAGCAGATTCTATTGTTATTCTGCAATATGTTACAAGAAGAAGAAGAGGTAGGTAGGAGTAAGGAAACAATTTTATCTACATAGCAAGAAAATCAGTTATCCAAGGTGTTAGAGGAATTTGATGAGATTTTTGAAGAACCTTGCTGTTTGCCTCCCAAACATGAGGTAGATCACAGAATACCCTTAAAATCAGGTTTTGATCCTGTTAATGTAAGGCCTTATAGATATGCTTATGCTCAAAAAAATTTGATAGAAAAATTTGTGACTGAGATGATAGCATCTAAGATTATAAGGCCCAATAACAGCCCTTATTCTAGCCCAGTTCTGTTGGTGAAAAAAAAAAGGATGGAAGCTAGAGATTTTGCAATGATTATAGAGCCTTGAAAAAGCTAACTATTCTAGATAAGTTCCCTATAACCGTAATAGAGGAACTTTTAGATGAATTGTATGGGGCTGCTTATTTTTCTAAATTAGATCTTAGATCAGGATATCACCAAATTAGGATGCATGAGGATGATATTCCTAAAACAGCATTTAAAACTCATCAAGGACATTATGAATATATAGCAATGCCTTTTGGTTTAACAAATGCTCCAGCTACTTTTCAATGTGCCATGAATGTAGTTCTAAAACCTTTTTTGAGAAAATTTGTGTTGTTTTTTTAATGACATTCTCATTTATAGCATAAATTGGAAATCACATTTAGATCATGTGCATAAGGTATTGAAATTGCTGAAATTAAATTGTTTTTATATTAAAAAAAATGCAGCTTTGGAAAAATGAGAATGGAATATTTGGGTCATGTGGTTTCAGAAATGGGAGTAGAAATAGACCCAAAAAAGGTAGAAGTTGTGATTAATTGGCCAATACCTAAATCTGTCAAAGTTGTGAGAGGTTTTTTGGGACTCACAGGCTATTATAGGAGATTTGTGAAAGATTATGGGAAGATTGTCAAACCCTTAACAGAAGTTCTTAAAAAAAGGGGTTACCAGTGAGAGGAAAGTACTAAGCAGGCTTTCAAGGAATTAATCAAAGCTGTAACTACTGCTCCAGTATTGACATTACTTGATTTTTCAAAACAATTTTGCATTGAATGTGATGCTTCAGGAAAAGGATTAGAAGATGTTTTATTTCAAGAAAAACGTCCTATTGCTTACTTTAGTAAGGCATTAGGAGAAACTTCTTTAGCCAAATCTGTATATGAGAAGGAACTTATGGCACTAGTTTTAGCAATTCAACATTGGAGGCCATATTTGTTGGGAAGGAGATTTATAGTATATTCAGATCAGAAGAGCCTTCGTTTTCTCTTAGAACAGAGGATTACTACTCAAAATTAGCAGAATTGGTTGGCAAAATTATTGGGATATGATTTCGAAATCAGATATAAAGTGGGGGCTTCAAATAAAGTAGTTGATGCACTTTCTAGGAGAGAGGAAGGAGTAGAGTCAAATGCCATTTCAAAAATATATTGGCATGAAGCTGCATAAATTGACAAAGAAGTTTTGCAAGACTCTACTTTGGCAAAAATCCATTCTGATTTAGAAAAGGATCCTAATACTCATACACATTACACACTTGAGAATGAGAGACTTTACTATAAATCAAGATTAGTGATAGCAGCTAAATAAGAATGGATTCCCAGATTGTTGGCTGAGTTTCATTTTTCTGTAATGGGAGGACATGCAGGGGTATATCGGACTTATAGAAGAATTGCACAGTCTGTGTTTTGGATGTGGAATGAAGACTGATATAACTAAATTTGTAGCAGAATGTCAGGTATGTCGGAGAAATAAAGATCAAACTTCATCACCTGAGGGCCTTTTACAACCCCTGCCTATCCCAAATTTGATATGGGAAGAAATCAGCATGGATTTTATTACTGGACTTCCAAAGTTTCAAAGATATGAATGTATTTTAGTGGTGGTAGACAGATTGAGTAAATATGCTTATTTCATAATGTTAAAACACCCTTTTACAACTAGAAACATAGTTGAAGTGTTTGTAAAAGAGATTGTTAGATTACATGGTATTCCAGCATCTATAGTTAGTGATAGGGATCATATCTTTATGAGCAATTTTTGGAAAGAAATTTTTAAATTACAGGGGACCATTTTGAAGTTCAGTACAGCTTATCATTCAGAATCTGATGGTCAAACAGAGGTATTTAACAGAACATTAGAGGTTTATTTTATTTGAGGTGTTTTTGTTCAGAGCAACCTAGAAAGTGGGGTGAATATTTAGCATGGGCTGAATATTGGTACAATACAAGTTATCATTCAGCTGCGAAATGTACACCTTTTGAGATAGTTTATGGCAGACCTCCTCCTTCAATTTCAAGGTTCATACCAGGAGAGACATTGGTAGAAGTTGTTGCACAAGATTTAATGAATAGGGATAAAGCATTAAAACAGTTAAAGTATCATTTACAGAGGGCTCAAGAGGTGATGAAAAAAAGGGCAAATATTCATAGGAGAAATCACACAATGAAAGAAGGGGATTATGTGTATCTCAAGATTAGACCACATCATAAACAGTCAATGGTCAGAAATTTGAGTCTTAAAGTGGCTGCTAGGTATTATGGTCCTTACCTCATTTTGAAACAAATTGGGGCAGTAGCTTTTAAATTAAAATTACCTCCACAGGCCAGAATACACCCGATTTTCCATGCTTCTCAATTAAAGTTGGCCAAGGGAGATCATCGGGTAGAAGCTAGTTTACCTGAAGACTTAAGCATTGATTTACCAGTTTATTATCCAGCAAATGTGTTAGGAGATAGATATGTAAAACAAGGAAATGAAGAATTGCATCAGGTGCTAATCCAATGGCAGGGACAAACTAAGAAAGACGCAACTTGGGAAGAATATGAGATGATTCTGAGTCAATTTCCTGATTTTAAACATGAGGACAAGTTTGATTTTATGGAGGGTGGTATTGATACAGACCAGCTGATACCAAGGGATGAAAATCAGAATAAGAGGGAATGGCAAGTGTATCAGAGGAGAAATAAAAAGAAATAGTTAGTGGACGTTGTGCGGTTAGTAAATAGAAGCAGTCAGTGATTGTTATTAGTTAGTGGTTGTTATTGTATTATGATATAAATAAAGGTGCAGGGGGTGTTAGTAGGGGGAATAAACAAATCGAATAGAATCATTGTGAGAGACAGTGGTCTATAGGAGAATAGGAATTTGTCATTCCTAGTTCTTGATATAGATTGTAACACTTTTTCTTGATAATAATAGAAGTTCTACATATTATTTAGAAATTGTTGTGACTGCTTTAAGATCCAAGAATTACCTTTCTAAGTTTGTACCACAAACTCAACAGTTACTCGCCAAATTACAAGAAAAACAAGTTTGCTTCTAACTCAGCACAACATAAGGCTCCCTCTAATTCTGTGAATTAGATTTCTTCGGGTTCAATGCCTCAGGAATCCTCTTTTTCACAATTCCAGCTCACAGCACAATAATATCAACAGTTGATGAATCTGTTGAAACCTTCTTCCTCTACTACATCTCAACTTCCCAATGACTCTAGTGGTAATGGTATGACTTTATCTGCCAATACTCATGATTTTTTGCATGGTTGTTGGTTAGATGATTCAGGAGTTATTACACATGTTACTTGTTCTTTCAGTCTTATCAACTTGTCTAATAAGACTATCACCCTGCCTAACACATGCATTTTGCTTATTGTAGCTGTTGGCACAGTTTCTTTGTCTAGCAAATTAATCCTCCACAATGTTTTCTATGTTCCTCAGTTCAATTTTAATCTTCTTTCAATTAGTGCCTTATTGCATTATGACAATTTGTCCATAACTTTTTCTAAAAATCATTTCTTCATTCAGGAGATGACACATTCCAGGAGGATTGGCAGTGGTGATCTATCTCATTGAAGGCATGTATGTCTTGGCTCACAGATTTTTTCGGAGTCTATAGCTAATGTTCATCATACTTGTAATTATGTTGCCTTTAATTCTTGTTATAGTTCTGATTCTCAAAATTCTAGAACCTGTAATAATGCTAATGTATGACATTCATGTTTTGGTCCAATTTCTAATAAGATAAAATTCTCAAGATTTCGAGCAATGACATTTCTTTCACTATGTCTTCAGAATTTTCTACTTCTTGCTTGTCCAGTTTGTCCACTTGACAAGTTTAGACGTTTATCTTTTGTTTCTTCCAATGATATTTTTGATTCAGTTTTTAGTCTTGTGTATTTGATATTTGGGGACCATATGCCAAGCCTACATATGATGTAAAACGTTTCTTTCTGACATTGGTTGATGATTGTAGTAGATTGGCATGGATTTTTTTACTTCAACATAAATGTGAGGTTGCTAGTGTCATAATTTTTTTTTTCAAAAGGTAAAAACACAATTTGGGGTTACCATAAAATGTTTGAGATCTGATAATGCTAAAGAGTTAGCTCTTACTGATTTTTTGGCCTTGCAAGGCACTCTTCACCAATTTTCTTGTGTTGAAAGACCACAACAAAATTCTATAGTGGAAAGGAAGCACCAACATCTGTTAAATGTGGCTTGGGCTTTGTTTTTTCAATCTAAGGTTCCAATCACATTCTGGGGTGAATATGTAGCCACTGCTACCTTTTTTATTATCGTATTCCTTCTTCCTTGTTGGATAACAAGTCACCCTATCAACTGTTATTTGGATCCAAGTTTGATTATCAGTCTTTTAAGAGTTTTGGCTACTTGGCATATGTAGCAACCCTTTATTCTACAAGAAACATGTTCACCCCTATGTCAGAGTACTTCTAGCTGTGGTTGCTGCTAAGAATTGGTGCTTGCAGCAACTAGATGTCAATAATGTTTTCCTTAATGAAGATTTGTTTGAGGAAGTCTACATGGATTTACCTCAAGGTTACAAATCATCTAAACCAGAAGTCTCTTTATGGACTTAGGCAGGCTTCAAGGCAATGGTTTTGCAAGTTTTCTTCAGCTTTGCTTCAATAAGGTTTCACTCAGTCTAAAAATGACTACTTTCTCTTTACTTATGGTTATGGATCATCACTAGTGGTTCTCCTAGTGTATGTTTATGACATAAGTCTTACTGGTCCTATTTCTACATGTGTTGCCAAGGTTTAGCAGAAACTTCAATCCATGTTCAAATTGAAAGTCATTGGTTCTTTGAAATATTTTTTGGGTCTGGAAATTGCCAAGTCCAACAAAGGTATTTCTCTGTGTCAGAGGAAATACACCTTGTCTTCGCTGGATGACACTGGTTACTTAGGTTGAAAGCTTGCCTTTCTCCCAATGGATCCTAACTTGAAATTAACCCTTCTTGATGATGAACCAATTCCTGATCCTTCACTGTATAGGTGTCTCATTGGCAGGCTCATGTACCTAACCATTTCAAGACTTGACACTACCTTTGTTGTTCACAAGCTGAGTCAGTATATGAAAAATCCCATCACTACACACTTGAATGTTGTTCATAATTTACTTCAATATCTCAAATCTGCACCAAGACATGGTCTTTTCTTTCCTTCTACTAATTCTTTTCACTTGTCAGTTTATGCTGATGTTGATTGAGGTAGTTGCTTGGACCAAGTCTACAACAGGTTTTTGTGTTTTTCTTGGTGATGCTTTAATCTCTTGGAAATTTGTTAAACAAGGACAATTTCCAAATCTTCAGCTGAGTCAGAATATAGAGCACTATCTTTTGTTGCTAGTGAAGTCGGGTGGCTGAAACGCTTGCTCACTCATTTAATTTAGTTCACATATTCATTGATATATATGTCACGACCACTTCTGACTCTTACAAATCAAACTCTAGCTCAAGTTTGATTAACACCCAATATTCTTTGTTCTACTGAGGTACTGCTGACTCTAAACAAATTAGACAAGATTTGTGATTGAGGATTACTTAGAGACTAAAACATAATCGTCTTACAGAAGCATAAACAAAATCAAAACTTAGTCTTTTTCTCTCAGGATGTGCATTAAGAGCTTTTTTTAATCTTACAAGAGTATACAGAAAGTCTTGTTGAAGGAGAAGAGTCAGAAATATTTGCACGAGATCAACTACTTCAGTCTTCAAAGCTTCTGGTTTATATAAGCCTCGTCTTCAAGCATCTGTTTTCTCATAACGAGTAAATCGTTGGGTGCACTTAATGCATGTCCTTTCCTTATACAAAGAAACCTTTGTTTTAATGAGAGATTGTAATTCTTTTGATAATGAAGATGACGTATCATATCTTGACTTTATTTATTCTTGGCTAAAATATATTTTGGTATTCGTCCTCGTAAATATTGAAAAGTTTGGAATCCCTGCAAAAGTTTTAGTATGTTTTTCGTCCTAGTAAAATTGAAATATGTTATTTTTTTGGCTTCGAACCAGATTGAACGAATCCAAGTCTACGTGACACTTTTAAAAAATTAAATTATAGGATAAAATATGTTTTTCATCCCTATAAATATCGAAATATTTGGAATCAACCGTCCTGCAAAATTTTGAGTCTTTTTGTCATCCTCAAAAAATTAAAATTTGTTACTTTTTGGCCCGAACATAGATTCAAGTATCTGTGTCACTCTTTCATTGATTTCATTGATGGTTTTGAAAATGGGTGATTTTTGTGTTAGGAATTTAAAACAGAAACGATCTAATCATGCTTAACATAAACCATAACAGTAATTAGATCAATGCGGAATAAATAGGATTATAGGAATACCTTCCACCATTGCAATGTCTCTGTTTGCTGCAAATCTCTTGTGTTTCTTGGTGCTTCCAAGCTCTCTCTTTCTCATGTAGATGGTGTATGTAAATTATCAAAAGCAAGCTTGGGGACCAGGAAACATGAGCACGTCCCTTTTATAATCTCCTCTCCATCAAAGGTGATTATTGACATGTTTAATTAGTGGGCAGTTTTCTGAAACGTTGCTAAGTTAGTGGACTGAAATCAATTGCCATAAATTGGCATCAATGTGAACCACAACCATTTCTCTTCCTTATTTTCAGCTTGTAACGGAAGAGGAATTTAACATTCTCCCACTTGGTTCACATGCTGCAACATATGCTATAGTAAGAAACAAAATACATGAATAATGGTGATAAGTCCTCTTTAAATTGAGTATTATCATGCATGTATTACAATGCATTATGTTTCTCAAGCCCATATAACTTAATGAATAAATACAATATTTATTCTTGGTCCAAACTTTATTAATATTTCTCAAAATAAATATGCGCATAAACTGAAA
>PYAF01003932.1:1022676-1036531 GCA_007407185.1 Glycine tomentella | reverse complement strand
ATCAGGCAACTGAACAAGATCCCAGACTCCATTTGATGCCATAGAATTCATCTCATCTTTCATAGCATCATACCATAAATTTGATTCCTTACAACTCATGGCTTGTGAAAATGTTTCAGGATCATTCTCGGCTCCAATATTATAGTCAGATTCTTGTAGATACACAATATAATCACTAGGTATTGCTGATTTCCTTATTTTAATAGATTTTCTTAATGTTGCGTTATCACTATCTTGAGGAACTTGTTGATCAAATTGTTGATCAATAATTTCTTGTTCCTCATCAACAACTTGATCTATTGAACCTATATCAGCAACTGGGTGTGGATTCTCAATGATTGGTTGTATAACATTTGGATGAATTGTAGGGGTGTTGTTGACAACAACCAATCTGATACTTGATGTGGAAGGTTGAGTGTCTGAATGATCTTCCTCACAAACAAGATCTTTTATTTGATCACTCCCACTAATCAAGTCATTTTCAAGGAATTTAGCATTTCTTGATTCCATAATCCTAGTAGTGTGAGATGGACAATAAAATCTGTATCCCTTAGACCTTTCGGCATATCCAATGAAATGCCCACTAATGGTCCTTGGGTCCAGTTTCTTTTCTTGTGGATTATAAATTCTAACTTCAGACGGACATCCCCAAACGCGTACATGTCGCAGACTTGGTTTCCAACCTTTAAATAACTCAAACGGCGTCTTTGGGACTGCCTTGGTTGGAACTCGGTTCAATATGTACGCAGCCGTCTTAAGTGCTTCAGTCCACAAAGACTTAGGAAGCTTGGAGCTACTAAGCATACTCCGCACCATGTCCAATAAAGTTGGATTTCTTCTTTCTGCTACACAAAGTTGGATTTCTTCTTTCTGCTACACCATTCTGATTTGGAGAACCAGGCATAGTGTATTGGGAAACTATCCCATGCTCTTCAAGAAAACTTGCAAATGGACCAGGAGCTTGTCCATCTTCAGTGTATCTACCATAGTATTCCCCACCTTTATCTGATCTCACAATCTTAATTTGCTTATTGCATTGCTTCTCTACTTCAGATTTAAATACTTTAAAGGCATCTAACGCTTTATGCTTATTATGAAGCATGTAGAGATACATGTACCGTGAGTAATCATCTATAAAGGTGATGAAATATTTTTGACCATATGCATCCATGTCTGGGCAACAAATATCTGTATATATGATCTTTAACAGTTCGGTACTCCTCTTAGCACCTTTCTTTGACTTGTTTGTCTGCTTTCCCTTAATGCAGTTCACACAAGTTTCAAAATCGGTAAAATCCAAAGTACCAAGTACTCCATCATCTACCAATCTCTTAATTCTCTGAATGGAGATATGTCCTAATCTCTGGTGCCATAACATAGAGGAATCTTCATTCATAACACATCGTTTCATGCCAATATTAACATGCATAGCATCATAAGTAGTATCATTTTGTAAATCAACATAAAAAAGACCGTCAAGTAATGTACCATTCCCAATCAAATCAGATTTATAAAATAAACTGACAGATGTCTCAGAAAAAGAAAAGGAATAACCAAAAGGTACGAGTCTTGAAACTGAAATCAAGTTCTTAGAAAAACTAGGAACATAAAAAGTCTTTTCTAATTTCAAAATAAAACCACTGCTTAAAACTAAATTGCAGGTCCCAAGAGCCTCCACAGGTGAACTCATCTTGTTTCCTGAATAGATGCTTGGTTCACTTCCCACTGGCTTCCTTAGGTTTTGCATACCCTGTAAGGTATTAGAAACATGGATTGTAGAACCAGAGTCAATCCACCATGTGTTATGATTAACATTAATCACATTAGATTCATAACAAACAAGAGAGGTTGACATACCTTTCTTCTCAAGCCATTGTTGGAATTTAGGACATTCTTTCTTCATTTGTCCCTTCTTCTTACAAAAGAAACACTTGGATTCTTCCTTCTTGATTCCATCCTTGGGTGGTATTTTACCTTTCCACTTTTTCTTGGCTTGCTTATGTCCATTCATATCAATTGTCATCAAGGAACTTTCTCCCTTTTCCATTTGCAATCTCCCTTCTTCTTGGACACACATGGTCAACAGTTCATAAATGGACCATTTATCTTTATGTGTGTTATAAGATATTTTGAAAGGACCATATTGCATTGGGAGGGTGTTCAAGATATAATGCACTAGAAAGGATTCTGATATGTCTACCTCAAGAGTTTTCAATTGAGCCGCTATATCTCTTATTTCCATTATGTGCTCACGCACACCTTTCACAGTATTGAGCCTCATGGATGAGAATCTCATGATAAGGGTGCTCGCCAATTCCTTTTCTGATGATTCAAATTGTTCATCGATGGCTTTCATAAGTGATTTGACATTAGAATGTTGTTCAACTGAACCCCGAATGCCACCAGATAATTTTGTCTTAATAAACATGACACATAAGCGATTGGATCGCTCCCATTTTTCATAAAGGTCAACATCATATGGTTCACTATTTTCAGTGATTGGCGGTGGTTCATCCTTTCTTATAGCATAATCTATATCCATCCAACCTAACTGAAGAAGAATCCTCTCCTTCCAAACCTTGTAGTTATTACCACTTAATTCAGGGAACATCAGTAAAATTAACAGGCTGTATGACTGCAAAATATTAGAAATACATGCTTATAATTAAATTTTGAGACTAGAAAAATTATACCATGTTCTACCAATGTAAATCATGTTTAAAAATATTATGAATCTACTAACATAAAATTTACCTGTGGGCTAAAATTTTAATTTAATTAGATTCATACATAACTTTATGATAAAACTATCAAATTATATTTCCTAATCCCTGTGGGTAAATTAAGAATATAGTTTAATATTTTATCCTAATTGATCATACAAAACATAATTAAAATTCCTGTGGGATAAAACTCATTATGTTACATATAATCAATTACAATTTAATGTCATATGCTTTATGTGATCTAGAAGCTCTTAATATATAATTTAAATACTTAAAAAAGTTGTGGCTATTTCATAATTAATTAAATCATATAGACCACTAGACATTAAATAATTTCCAGAGTCATATTATTGCAATAAACCATGGGCAACAATATTAAACAATTAAGTATATTATTCATCTTTAATATTGTATGTACACTAGAAAGCATACAATGTCATAATAAGATAATAATTGCAGAAATATATGACAGGAATTTAAGACCAGCTTAGTTGGTAAATACATGCTGAAGTATAAAGGTGACCTGGGTTCAATTCATGCTTTGTGCAATTTGTCTTATTTAGCATATGTAACATTCCGGGCGCTGACGAGAGCGGGGAGTGATCGCCGGTGCAGTGAGGCACGGACAAGGAGCGGCTCTTGACAGGCTTCCAGCGGGAGGGGTACATGAATGAATGGAATACACACCCGAGCAAGAGGGATCCAGAGGCTGTGCAGGTATGGGACTGTACAGTTGAGGATAACTTAAAGGATTTAATGGGTACTACCTATACCAACAAGGTGCATCTACTTTTCGGTAGCCCATAACATAAAAACTCCACAGTTAAGCGTGCTTGACTTGGAGCAATTTTAGGATGGGTGACCTCCTGGGAAGTTTCTCAGGAAGTGTGTGAGTGAGGACAAAGCACACTGAAAAGTCTTGTGTTGGTATGTAGGGACAATCTTTGATCCTGCAAGTGGCCAGGTGTTACAGCATACCACACCGGCCATAAGGTATTTATTATATTATTTTTTTAATAAAATAATAACAAAAGAACAGTGTTTTGTGTAAAACGACGTGTAGCTTGGGTTGTCTTCAACCTCCAGATGAGTCAACACAGTCCGACAGTATCTCTTATTTTTGCACCAAAAAAATTGTTTTAAAACACAGAAGTTCATAAAATCTTTTTTCCTTATGATTTCCAAACTTAATATTCAGCAAAAAGGTCTTAATAATAATCTTGAAATAAAATAAATTTCAAGAAAGTGACCATAATGAAACGCAAGGCAGAGGCAACTAAAGCTCTGATACCAAATGTTAGGAATTTAAAACAAAAACGATCTAATCATGCTTAACATAAACCATAACAGTAATTAGATCAATGCGGAATAAATAGGATTATAGGAATACCTCCCGCCATTGCAATGTCTCTGTTTGCTGCAAATCTCCTGTGTTTCTTGGTGCTTCCAAGCTCTCTCTTTCTCACGTAGATGGTGTATGTGAATTATCAAAAGCAAACTTGGGGACCAGGAAACATGAGCACGTCCCTTTTATAATCTCCTCTCCATCAAAGGTGATTATTGACATGTTTAATTAGTGGCAGTTTTCTGAAACGTTGCTAAGTTAGTGGACTGAAATCAATTGCCATCAATTGGCATCAATGTAAACCACAACCATTTCTCTTCCTTATTTTCAGCTTGTAACGGAAGAGGAATTTAACATTTTGGGGATTAAAAACCGCCACAAAATATAGAAAAAAATCTTACAAATTTATAAATATCTCTTTCCTAAAAAAAAATATAGGGAGCTCAACTTGTTAACCCACTAGCTTGGATGAGTTGAGTCACATTGATTTTTCCCCTTACAATATATTAAAACCAGCCAAACTGGAATGACTTATTTCGAGGTCAATATGTGACGAATTGATGATCAAGTGCGTACGGTTAAACAAGTTGAGTTTACAAGTTGAAACTCGAGTACGTAGCAGGAATAAAGTCTACGAATGAATTTAGACATAAAGTCAAAACATGCATTGGTTCATGTAAGATATGGCGATGTATAAACACGCAATGCCGTTGAACGTACGACTGAGGGCTCATTATAAATTATTCTTAGTGATAGCTCCGTAAACATATTGCAATCTAAAATAAATATATACACATGAATATGCGTAATTGTTCGATATAGCTAGAGTGTATAGATTAAAATGGCTATTACAGATGGAAAGGATGCAATAAGTGTAGTGTTAGTTGGTTTGCAATAGATTTCACTCACAACCTCTAACATATAGCCAGATAATTAATTAGGTAGCCAATCAAGAATTAATGGAGACAATAGAGAGATCCCCAACAGTATTAAATATTAATGATTTGTTTGTTAAGAATCTGACATATTTTTTCATGTCAAAAATTATAAATTAATATTTTATAAAATTAGAGACAAACTATGTCAATCTTTCACTCTATGTACGTGTGCAATTGATTCCGGTTAAATTGAATTTTGTCTATTTTTTAATTTAATATAATTAAATTTAATTAGGTTGATTTGAATTGAATTTTTTTATTTTGTTAATCCAATTCAATCCAACCAAATTCAACTTTAATTGGATTGATTTGAATTGGATTTACCTTTTTTTTTGTTAATCTAATCCAACCCAATCCAATCCAATTTTAATTGGATTGAATTGAGTTGGTTATCATGTTGAATTATTAAAAAATTGTCACTTTTTTAAGTCTGAAAAAAAATTAAAGAAATCTTCAAATTCAAAGATAGTAAGAATAGTTTTTTTTAAAAAGAAAAGTAAGGTTATTTTTAAAAAAATTAATATTCATAAAATATTGTACTATTCACATGATAAACAAAAAAAATTATAAATATATATTCAGATTATCATTCATAAAAAAAATGTATTATCTTAAAATAAACAAAAAAAATTCTAAAACAATGTATTACCTTAATAGAAAAATGTATTATCTTGAGAAAGATATGCGCTTAGGTTAAGGTTTCTATTGGTAATTCAACTGTATGGGGATTGGATTGGATTGAATTGAGTTTTAGTCAGTTCCAAACTCTAAACCTATCACCCAATTCAATTGTAATTGGATTCATTAGACTAAAACCAATGACTCAATTAAATGGGTTGGATTGAATTGAACGGATTCATAAATATGATCTGATCCGCTTTTATATATATTTTCCAAAAAAATATGAAAACACATGTACTCGGAGAAATAGTATGTGTTTGTTTTTAAAGAGGGGCACTTATTTGTCATGTCATTTAATGACAATAAGTATTTTTTTTGTTTTTTGTGTTTTGGATTTCTCATATGAACTTTAAAAGCAAAGTTAGAAATTCTTACTTCTCACAATATGTTACCTTGGAATGTCTTGTATAGACAATCTAACACATCATCTTTAGACACATTCAATAAAAAATTTACATATCATTAAAAATTAAAATAAAATTACACACCATCTAAAATAAAAAATAATACCTCTTCCTCTCTCAAATCATTTTGCTTTCATCTCTCTCGATTTCTGTCTCTCGCATGCTCTTTCCTTCTAAGAAGCATGGATGTGGCACCTTAATGGCGTGTCACACATTGGACTTGCACCAGACACAGACGTGGACCCGACTCTCGTGTCGTCGGACACACGCGATTGGATGCGAACACATCAACATTTTTTATTATTTATTCAAAAAAATTAAAAAAATGCTTACCAAATACAAACTGTTCTATTTCTCATTCACTTTCTTCTTCTCCTTGAAGCTTCCCGCAAGTCAACCAAACGCCTATGTCACTGCACACTATCGTCGTGTACGTCGTCGTCTCCGTCGCCCCACGCAGGTAGGCCCTGTTTCTCTTTTTTCCTTGACATTGTACACTTGCACTTGCACCTTTTATATTGTTTTTATAATATAAAATTCAATACAAAAGTGGTCCAAATTAATTCAGTGTGTGTTCACGTTACTTCTTCGCATCGAAATTAGCCAATAATAATAAAATTGGTAAACAATAGTATATTGTTGGTATTGCTTTTTGTTTGTTTTATCTTTGAATATGAATTTTTAATAGGATCCCAACATTTTTTTTTGAAATACAAAACTGAATAATAGGATTCAAATATAGTGTTAGGGTATAAAGTTGTTTTCAATCTTTGGGCATTGACTGGGTATATAAATTATGGGTATATTAAATTTACAGAATATATAAAAATCTGGGTTTCTTTCTCTTTTGTGTTTTATTTTTCGTGTTTCATAATATAAAATTATGGGTTTCTTTCTCTTTTCTATGTTTTATTTTCCTATTTCATAATATAAAATTATGGGTTTGTTATAAATAAAATTATTTTTGTTTGGCTGATCAAAAAACAAAGATGTTTTATTTTTCTCTTTATTTAATCAAAGTTTACTTTTTTTTTTTACTAACTGGTTATGTGCGTGTTCATACATATATAGGTTTTGCTCAATGTTTTATTTTGCTTAATTCTTATTTATCCATTTTTCATTGTAGAGATGAGTAGTGCTAATGAAGCTATGGAGGAAAAGGATCACATCAAAATCCTATGGAGATATGTCATGAAGTTAAGAAAGACTCCTGGCGGGAGAAATGCCATGATCAAATGCAATTTGTGTGAAATCTCATTCACCGGGTCTTACACCCAAGTAAGGGCTTACTTGTTGAAAATCTCGAGAGAAAAAGTTAGACCTTGTTCAAAGGTATCTCCTACAAAACTTACTGAATTTTAAAAACTAGACAATGAAGCAACTTTGAAGATACAAAAATTCAAAGAAAAAAAAATGTCTCTCTACCTGTTAAAGGCAAACAGACACAAGATGGTGCTCCTCCAAAAGTCCCAGGTCCTTTAGAAAAAGGTTTCAATTTACAAGGCAGAGATGGTCTTGATGCCAGAAGTGCAAGGATGTTTTTCTCTTCAGGGCTATCATTTCATTTAGCAAGGAATCCATATTATAGGGAGACATTTTTTTATGTTGCCAATACTCCTTAGTGGATATAAGCCTTCAAGTTACAATAAGTTGAGAACTACCTTGCTTACAACAAAGAGAAGCCATGTGGAGAACCTCTTGCAACCAATAAGAAATTCATGGAATCAGAAAGGTGTGACCATTGTTAGTGATGGGTGGAGTGAACCTCAAAAAAGACCTCTTATTAACTTCATGATTGTCACTGAAAGTGGACCAATGTTCTTTAATGCAATAAATTGCTTTGGTGATATAAAGGACAAGGATTCTATTGCTCAACACATGAAAGATGCAATTGTGGAGGTTAGGTCATCAAATGTGGTAGAAATTATGACTATAATATAGTTGTATGTAAGGCAACAGGTATGATTAATAGACTTTTGGCAAGCGTACCAATGTCGTTGCAGGTTACAGAAATTATAAGAGATCATCTCCACAGGGACTTGAGCTAATCAATTTTTCCAGATAAAAGTAATCAGTTCAATAGTTATGTACAACAAATATAATCGAAATTTCATGAGTTTACGGAAATAACAGAATTACGAAATTATGGAAATAACGGTGCGTCAGAAATACAAAAAATTACAAAAAATAAGTTAAATGGATTTAATTAATTCAAGAAAAAGGTAGGATTGGATTTCATCGTTCATACCTTCACTATCCAATTAACATTAACACATATGAATCATTTTCTAACATTACTGATACACACATTAAATCACCCGGAATTGATCCCTCACATATGAAGTAAATAACCCAGCATTATAATCATAATCTCGTGTTATTTGCAATCAAAACGCTATGCTCTATTCCTAGCAACGTAACGTAAAGAGTAAAATCATTTAGTTCAAATTCTAAGAGCACTTTCCAGTTAAACTTAGAATTCAATTTCATGAAACTAGTGATCAATTAGAATCAAGCATTATGAACAGAATGAAATCACCAGTAATGAGTAGAAAAGATTCACACACACACACACACACACACACACACACACACATATCAAATATTAAAAGAGATACATAAGGGTACGAAGATTACATCCAATCCTTTGGAGAAACTAACCAATCATTGTGCAGAGCACAACATCAATAAAAGACATGACGAAAGAAGTGAATCATGATCCTTTCCAGTAGAGTTTCCTCTCCTTTTTTCTCTTCTCTCACCTTCTTCTGCGTAATTTTCTCCTATAGTTCGTTCTGGTCTCCTCTCCTCCTCCTTTGCATGGTTTTATACAATTTTGGTCCAAGAGGTGCCAGACCAACTCGCCCAGGCGAGTTGGTTGCTTATTGCTGAAGGAAGGTAACTCGCCCAGGTGAGTTGATTGCTTCATGGAGAGGTAATCTGATTAGCCCAAGCGAATTGATTGCTAACCGGGGCAAATTTCACTTATGGAATCTTGTAAATTTGACTCTTTCTCCCTCCGTCTTGGCTTGGTTTCTTGATCCAACAAATACCTATCAAAACATTAGAATTGCTTTGATGAATCTTCCAAATTTAAACAATAACATTTATAAATGTACAAAATATAAATCAACTAGAATTAAGGGAAGTTTATAAGAAAACTATTGAAATTAAAAGATAGGTGCTAGCATTATAATCTCGAAAATAACTAAAATATGACACTTATTAATGATCATAGAGAACAAGTTTCCTACCATCTATTGGACTCCTTGTGTTGTGCACACCTTAAACCTTGCATTGAAAAATATTTGTGCAGCCAATGATGTTGAGAAAAACAATGTTACTTATCAAAAATGTTCTTGGATCACACAAATTGTTGACAATGGTAATTTGATTAATTTTTTTTATCATGAGACACTTTATGAGATTATCAACGTACAACAACTTCAACTCATTAAAGTTTCTTTTTGTTGCTCCTACAAGATTTGCTTCAACTATTGTGATGCTCAAGATATTTAGAAATTTGAAAGAAAGACTCCAAAAGATGGTTATTAGTCATGAATGGTCTACTTACAAGGATGATGATGTTGGAAAGGCAAAAAAAGTGAAAGAAACTTTGTTGGATGATATTTGGTGGGACAAGGTTGATTGCATACTTTCTTTCGTTGCTTCTATTTATGATGCTCTTAGAAAGACATATATTGATATGGCTTATCTTCTTGGTATATGAAATGTGGGATTCAATGATTGCAAATGTGAGACAAGTCATATACCGACATGAAAGAAAGACAAAAAATGAAGAATCACCATTTTATGACGTAGTGCACAAAATATTAATAGACTGTTCGACTAAGAGTAACACACTTCTTCATTGTCTAGCACATTCTTTAAACCCGATAATACTTTATATCCTTAAATTAATTTATGATTATATTATTTTCCATGCATTTCCTTGTGGGTTATATTAATTTATGTTTATATTTTTTTAATGTTGCATATATTATAGTCATGAATGGTTAAGTGAAGATCCATCAAGAGTTCTCCCACATCAAGATGTGGAACATACTAATGAAAGGAAGAAATGCTTTAGAAGATACTTTAATGATGTGGATGAAGGAGACAAATCAATTTAGAGTTTGCAAATTTTTCTAGTGGAAGAGAAGGCTTTTAGGATGTTGACTCTTTAAGGGATAGAGGTGAATTGAATGCAAAATCTTGGTGCCTTGTTTATGGTGCTCATGCACCAACACTTCAAAAGTCCCTTAAGCTACTTGGACAACCATCTTCATTTTCTTGCTAGAAAAGGAATTACATAGTTTGTGAAGAAATAAGATGACACCTAAAAGAGCGGAGGATCTTGTATGTGTTCATAGCAATCTTTGTCTCATTTCAAGAATTTCCTCAAACTACAATGAAGAGGAAACTAGAATGTGGATATTGTAAGAGATAGGTTTTCACTTGATGACGATGAAATCCTTGAAATAGTCAATTTATCTGTTGATGAACCATTTTTAGAAGTTATCTTCTTCAATGAAGATGACCAAGGGCTTTGATAGACTAGTATTTAAACTTTTTGTTAGACTTGATGCCTCTTAGTCTTAGTAATTTTTGTTAGACATATGATATATCTCTTAATGCCCTTAGTAGTTAGTACTTTTCTTAGATTATCATATGAATATATAAATTTTATTGTCATGTTTGATTATACTTAAATTTTGGTCATATGCATGTTCATATTGATCATATTTTACATGTATATAGGTGTTCTTTATGCCCCTGTGTCCCATGTTTTTTATTGTAGGCATGTCCCCGTGTCCATGTCTAAATCCGTGTTCGAATCTGTGCTTCTTAGCTCTCCACTCACCTTTTACTTCCTCCATCCATGAAAGAAAAATCGCACAGGCACCGGTGTTCTCACAACATTAGATAAAAAGTATAAATTGTAAATCATCCTCCTTGGTGCCTCCCAAGCCCATTTCCCTCTTCATCGACGCAAGAGGCATTCCTCTTTCAACATCGTTGAAGAATTTGTTCGTGGACGTCGGGCTGAGCTCATGAACCCAAATCACTGAACGAGAAGAGGAAAATTGGAATCACTTAGCTAGAGTGGTTAGGGACGGATTTGAACACCGCGATGGGAAGTCAATCGAGGGAATTTCGACATTAATTTGGGAGTTTTGTCCAAATGGGCCAAGTAATTCAAGTTTGCTCACTATGTGGCTGAGATTTTTTTTTAACGCCAAAAAGCTTCAATTAATACTTATAAATAGTTGTAACATCAAAATTTGAATTCTAAATTAGAAGGAAACATGAAATATGTTGTCCAAGCATGAAAAACTACATTTTCGATATTAGAGTAAAACTAAGAACAACAACTATTGTATTTAACTATGTGTCTGGTGCATTGAGCAGAAATTTTGTAGTAAGCCTTTGCAATGGTGAATTGCCAAAATTATGAACACCAGTTTTTGTTGTTTGGAGTTGAAATGTGAAGTGAGAGAGAGAAAGCGAAAGAGACGAAAGGATTGAAGAGTGAAAAAAATTATTTTATTTTTATTTTAGATGATATGTAATTTTTAATTGATTGTATCTAAATCTGATGTCATATGTAGGGGTGTAAGTGGCTCAAGTTGGATCGAGTTTTGTCTATTTATAACTCAATCCAACTAAACTTAATTGGGGTTGGATTGGATTGTGTTTAATTCTTTTTTTTGCCAACCCAACCAATTCAGTCCAACTTTAATTGGATTGGATTGGATTGATTATCGGGTTGAGCCAATAAAAAATTCTCACCTTAAGTCTTGGATAAAATTTTAAAAAAATCATCAAGCTCAAAAAATAGTAAGATATTTTATTTGATGGAAAATGAGAAAAATACTATTCATATGATAAACAATAATCATTAATAGAATTCAATAATCATAAAATAAAACATTGTTTTACAATTCAAAATACTTAAGTTAACAATAATCATAAAACATAACATTGTGCTAGATTGGATTGGGTTGGGTTTTGGTCGGATCCAAAACTCCAAACCCGCCACCCAATCTAATTATAATCGGTCTCATTAGGGGTGTAAGCGGGTGCAGGTCACCTGCAAACTCGAATTGACTCAAACCAATCCAATCTAACAAGAAATAAAATTTTCTTTTTAATAAAAATCTGACAAGAAACAATTGTGTTTGATTCATTTAATAAAAAAATTAGCTTACAAAAAATATTTGTTTTAAAAGGAACAGACAAAATTAAATGTTTTAACCCATTGACCCAACTCAATTCAAACTGTTTACAAACAGGTTGGTTTAGGTTGGGTTTCATTTTTTTCTTAGAAAACCGACCCAAACCATCCCGTTCAAATTTAATAGGGTTGGCCATGAGTTTGTCCAAACTCAACCTAAATCGACCCCCTTACACCCCTAGGTTTCATTAAATTAAAATCAATCTAATCCAATAATCCAATCAAATCCACAAACATCTAATTGGATTGGACTGAATTGGGCGGGTTCCCAGACTAGGTCCAATCCACTGACATCCCTAATGATAGGTGTGTGTCTATACAAGACTTTCTCTATTGCATGTATGCGTCAAGGAGTTATTGACCACTTTTTTTAATTTATATTTTCAATTTTCCTTTTTAATTTTTTATTCAAAGGTTGTCTCTCTTTTCATGAATCCATAAAATTATTAAGGCTTTAAATATATTTTTGGTTCTTGATAAATATCCAAATTTGATTTTTGGTCTCTAATAAATTTTCTTCGTTGTTAGTCCCTAATAAATTTAAAATCTTCTTTTGGTTTCTAAATTTTTGCAAATAACACTTTAAATTATGAAATAAAGTGATTTAGATAATGCTTTAAGTTTCAAATATAAATTTGAATTTTTTTAGAATAATAATTTTGGAATATACTATTTTGATCAATATTTTTATTTTTTTAGAATAGATCATTTTTTTTAAAAAAAATAGATATTTTATAGTTTTATGAATTTAGGAGGAGGGACACAATATTTGAATATAAAAAATTAAAAGAGAAAAGTGAAAAAGAATGCTTTTAAAAGAAGATGCTAATAGTCCCTAAGACTTATATGCAATATTAACTTTAAAAAGTTATTAAATGACCGGAGAAGTGAGTACATGTGTCATATTCAACAATAATATAGAAGAAATTCAAATATGTTAGCTATTAGAGTGAATGATTAGTCTCATGCATGGATAAACATTATTGGGTCAATATTCCTTTTAGAAAATATTATTGTATATTTTTTTATTGACAAATATCAGTTGTTAGAATGTTAGTTTTGTTAATAAAAGGGATTAAATTTGAAACCTTTCTTTTCTTCCTTTTTTTCTTAATCATCCAATCCATCTTATATCTTAAAAAAATATTTTTGTATGTATATACTATAGATGACTCGTGTCATGTACGGGTAAATATTATTTATGAATATGAACATTACTATAAACTACTTTAAATAATAAATATTTTCTTAAATTTTTATTAGAAATATCTACAATTAAATTATTTTTTATTTATTTTTATCATAAATTATAAAGTATAACATTTTTAATTATTAATGATTAGTATCCATTAATTATATATATATATATAGTTGATTATGTATTTAGGAGACTATGGTTTTTAAAATATAATAAATTCCTTTTAAAAGTGGCTTGGGTATATTTCAAGTACTCATCAAACTATTTTAATCTTAGGCATATTACAATAAATAATTTTGTCACACACAAAGAAATCACGTTACAT
>PYAF01003932.1:993342-1022576 GCA_007407185.1 Glycine tomentella | reverse complement strand
TTAATTGATTGTAATCAATTAATCATTAATTTAATTTAATTACGTCATTTGAATTCATACTCATTAACTATAAATAAATTTTTAATTTAAAATTAGTAAAGAATTAATTACTTACAACTCTAAAAAATATCACGTATTAATATGTTTTTTAGAAAATATTTTTGTATGTATATATTATTATTATAGACTATAGATATAGATAACATGCACGGAAGGAATAGCCAATATAACATTGAATACATTTTCAATATATTAAAGATATTAAATATATGTATCTTATAATATTATATTATCTTTTATAAATTATTAAGAGGATGCATAGAAAGATATAATATTACTCTTAATATATTGAAAGATTTCATTAAAATTACGGCAAATTTTTACAAATTATACAAATTTTTAAAATATTTTGAAATTTAAGGCTGTTTGGAAAATATTTTAAAATTCGGGACGGTCAAACATACCTAAATTAGGAATGTTTACACACGTCCAATTTGGACGTGATCACTTCCGACGTTAATTCAGTTGCTAAAATTTTTTGATAGAATATTGTGGTTAGCGACTACTTTTTTTAATGTTTGCGATCATAATATTCTGTCGCAAAAAGTGTTAGCGACTGAAATAAAGACCGAAATTAGCGTACGACTTTAAAATCAATTTTTTAATTTACATTATAATTTTTTCAATTTTTGAAATTAGTGTTGCGACCATAATATTGTGATTTTTTTAATTTTTTATAAACTGGAATCGTTTAAAAATTTACAATATAATTTTAATTTTGGTAAATAGATATACCAAAAAAATATTACCTAATTTGGGCTAATTTTTTTTATTAACGTTGTTGTTTTTACAACTGAATTCCATAAAAATGGTATCTATGTTAATTTTACGAAACATTAATTTTCATGAAAATAACTTGTATCTTGGTACACTTTTTTAGTTTTTGATTTTTGTTCAATATTTTTTTAAATATTTGAGTCAAAATTCAATTTAATCTGTTCAAATTCATTAATGCATATAATTTTTAATTCACCCATGATTTCTTAAGTTGATATTTTTATTTTTACATCTTAATCTCTGCAAAAAAATTAGCCCAAATTAAGCGTACGATATGCTTCAAACGGTCATAACTTTTGATAGAAATGTCCGATCGAGACGTACTTTATATCAAAACGCTCGAAATTAAGAGAAGTAATTAAAAAGTAGACTGTTTGGAAATTTTTAGCTGATTGAATCCTAAATCGTAATTTTGAGGCACTTAGAGGCATTTTTTGAAAAAAATAGTTGAGCAAATCTCAACCAAATCCCCTTTGGGATTTGCTTAGGCCTTCCTCTCTCAATTTCGAGCGTTTTGACACAAACTATGCCTCAATTAGACATTCCTATCAAAAGTTATGACGGTTCGAAGTTCACTCAACATTGCGCATACATGACACGTGTCACAACCAGGTGAAACACGCCTAAATTAGGCGTGTTTAAACACGCCCAATTTGGACGTGTTTGACTGCTCAAGATTTCAAAATATTTTTCAAACACCACTAGATTTCAAATTATTCATTTAAAATGTATTATTTTTAAAAATTTGCCTTAATATTACCATAGGATGTATTTCTCCAAAATGTTAAGACAAAGTGTTCCTAAAAAGTGTCAATTGTAAACTGGATCGGGCAACAAATGAAAAGGCTCAAACATGATGCCTATGATTAGGTTATTGCTTTCGGCACTTCTTTATGTTACTTCTTGCACTTTCTTTTTCCTTTTGAAAATTCCATAATGTGATTTTTTATTCTAAAATACACTCTCGTTTTGGCTTTCAAAATATGTTAAAACATATTTCGAAAAGAGTGCAAGAAGTAACATGCAAATAACACAAGAAGAAATAGCCATAACAACGGGTCATATCTATCAATTTAGAGAAATGATTTTATTGTTTCACATCTTTTTTCATTTTCCCACCTCTACTCTTGTTCTTTTTTTAATTTTCTATTCTACTCCTCTACTCACTCAACGAGCACCTTCTCACTTCACCTCTTCATTATCTGGAAATATCCTCTCACTTTTTCTTTTGCAAGCATTTTTTTTCTTCTTATCACTGTATTCTTCGCTTGAGTTTTCACACTTATACTACTACTTCTTTTTTGGCAACGTTTCATTTGTGTTTTTATTTATTTATTTAGTATCACTAATTTGATAGAATTTTTTTAATCTTAGATCAAAGACTAATCTCACTTATAATGCTTGTTGTTACTGATTCAAGAAAATTTTATACACAGAGAGAATTGAACACGAATTATGTTACTAAATTAATTGAACACAACAAAATCTTATATCATTATACCAATTCTTTGGGTTGGTTTAACAAAATTTTGTGTTTTTATTAAATATATTTTTGTAAGAAAAATATGGAGAGGAAAATAAAAAGGAATGTGTGAATACCGTATTACGGGTCTCTATAGTCTATATGTATTATCAGGTCCGTGCAATTTTTCGATGGGGTTTTCTTCCTGCAACATACACATTTCAAATACACAATTCAAATTTATTTTAATTCCAATTTTATCCTTTTTAACTCTTCTTCTTTCATTCCTTTCTTCCTTCGTTTTTTTTACCTCTTCTTTTTACGTTCCTTTCTTCCTTTGTTTTTTTTGTTGTCGTTCATCTTTCTTCGTTGTTGACCTTCTACTTCTGTTCGGGCGTGGTGTTTTGTTACATGTGGTGGTTGCAGTGGTCATCGTTGTCCTATTGGTGTGGCAAAAGTGAAGGTAAGCTTCATCGTCGTTGTTATGTTTACCACTGATCTGTATGACCCATACGGATTGTCAAGCCATATAAGTTTATTACAATGATAAAAAAAAAATTTAATTAATGAATTTGTATCATATTAACACTAAAATTTTGCAAATATAATTATGATCCATTTGGATAAACAATTTAATTAAAATCTTGTTGATTGAGTACTTATGAAAATAATTTAAATTAATTATAATAAACAGATGTAAGTTATTTTCAAAAGTTATTGTAGAGCATTTATTGAAATAAATTTAACATAATTTAACAAAATATACATATCGCGCTATTTACGAAATTGTAGAGCATTTATTTTCAAACAGACAGTCATCATACTTTATCTCAGTGAGACAATCCACAAAACTCCTCCATGCTTTCACCACATAGTCTCATGCATTTTTTTGCCCCACAAGGGTTTTACATTTTTCCTTCACATTCTTATCAATGTGAAAAATTGAAACACCAAGTTAGTTGACTTAGGAAACATAGTTTTCAGTGCATTCATTAATGTTGAATCTCTATCAGTAACAGTGGCTTCAGGGAGTGCATCACTTCTGAGAAAAAAAAGAACCTCTAAACCGTTCAAGAGTCCATACAACATTGTTTATAGTTCGCCCTCCAAATAGGCAAATGCAGCTGAAAATGTCATTCAAGTATGTGTCACACAAATAATGTCAAGTAAAGGGAGTTTGCATCTATTTGTTTTGTATGTATTATCTAAGAGGAATACCAAATGACATGCATTGCTTAATTTTACTGCATCTGAATGTGTTCAAAATATATCACGTACAACATCTTCATCCTTGAGTCTATGCCAATGGATATACATATCTAGTTCAAGTAGCTTCATTAATTGTTGCATTTTAGTATTAATGTCTCTTATAGAAGAATGATATGCATATTTTGCATTGTAGACTTGCTTCATTATTGTACAATTGTTGGCATTGTGGTCCTTCAAAGTGAGAAGAATATTCTTTGATTTGACCATCGACTTTGTCATATCACCAATAATAATCTTCTCATCCTCAGTTAGTTGACCAACATATGGATGTCCAGTCAATGACTTAGTCAATGCATGATTATAAGTCTCATATATTAAGTTGATCATCTACCCTTCACCTCCCGGGACTGGTTTCGCTCGTAGCTTAAAAGGACAACCACATTTTCTAGTGTTAGTCACTGTGTGACTAAATCTTTCTTGTATGTTCCATACTTTACACTTCTCTCACAACCAATTAAAACAAATGAAGTCATTCATCTCTTTTCAGTTGATGTGTCAGACCTCATTATCACAGCCACAAAATCAATCTCCTACACAATAGTACGAGCCTATTGCAATACGTCATCACGGGTAGAAAACACCTACAAAAAGGACAATACATGTTTAGTGTTATTAGGACATTCATTTACTTACTTTAACCAAATACAAAATCATATCAATATCTGATAAGTATTGAAGACATCAGAACAATCAATATTTTTAATTGCAGCAGGTTCCTCTCTTCTGTTTTCATTCATATTAATTTCTTCAAAAACACATACAAAAAGGACAATACATGTTTAGTGTTGTTAGGACATTCATTTATTTACTTTGACCAAACACAAAATCATATAAATACCTGAGAAGTATTGTAAGCATCAGAACAATCAATATTTTCAAACGCAATAGGTTCTTCTCCCCTATCTGCATTCATATTAATTTCTTCATATATAAATGCTTTCATATATCCAATCATATATAATTCTTCCATCTTAACAAAACATTAAAAAGAAAAAAAATCAATGACAAACTAACAAAATTAATGAAATTCGATTTGTATGACCCATATGGATTGACAAAATATATGATTCATACGAATTGACAAATTCATTTAGTACAATTTTTTTTATTAGTGTAATATGAAACAAAGTCATAATTATGAAACAAATTCATTAACTTACACCTTATATGAAACAATTAATTTAAATTATTTTCATGAGTACTCAATCAACAATATCTTAATTAAATTGTTTATCCAAATGAATTATAATTATATTTGTAAAATTTAAGTGTTAATATAATACAAATTCATTAAATACAATTTTTTTTTACTGTAATAAACCTATACGGATTGTCAATCCGTATGAGTCATACAGATCGGTGGTAAACATAACGACAATGAAAAAGCTTACCTTCGTCGCTACCACATCAACAGGACGACGATAACCACCACGACCACCTCACATAACTAAGCACCACGCTTGATCAGAAGGAGAATGTCGACGACGAAGGAAGAACAAAACGAAGGAAGACAAAGGAAAAAAAAAATGGAAAAGAATGAAACGAAGGAAGAAGAAGAGGTAAAAAAGATAAAATTGAAATTACAATAAATTTGAATGATGTATTTAAAATGTGTATGATGTATAAAGAAAAATCCTTTTTAGATCTAGATGACAGATTGGCATCTCAATCGGACACGTCGTTTCTGAGTCGATTTTTTTTTGTCTTGGAATAAAAAATAATATTAGGCACTCTTTTCAATCGAGTGCAGACCCTTGACCGTTTCTGAGTAGATGAAGAAATGAAGTGAACTTGGCTTTTGGATCTCGTTCGTTTTGGTCATGCGTTTTCGCTTTTCTACCCATCTTAAAACTACTTGACTTTTTGATACAACAACATTCTATCAACGCATTCTCAACAAGCCCCACTTAGATTTCCCCGTTAACCTTAAACGCAGCAACGTTAAACTCAGCATGACAGAAATTGAGTCCAACGACAAAACAACAAACTTCCCGTCAGGTAAAAATACTACCACCCCCTTTTGTATTATAAACGATCTCGTCCAATCATCTTTCGGACCGTTCGTTCAATCAAACAGGAACACTTGTTTTGGGTTTACAGAAATTTTGCAAAAATTCTTTCACATTTGCCATTTGCGTTATTTAATTTTATTTTTCAACATGTGCGTGGTACTTACAGATGAATCTTATTGTTTTGGGTCTATAGAGATTGGATTTTGCATTTTTGCCTTTTAATTATCTGGTACTGGTATTGCATTTTAATATTAGCAATGGATTTGTAGTATGTCTTTTTTTATATCATAGAATCAAAACTAAAACTCACAAAGAATAAGAATTGATTACCAGCGTGACATTCTTGGTCTGTATGGTAATTGTCGTAAGACAATCCCATAAGGATTGGGTTCGAATCCGGCCGATATAACATCCAAAAAAAAAAGGAATAAGAACTGATTTTTGTTGGAATCTTTTATTACTGGTTGTGAGGTTTGTTTTGCCTAGTTTTGGTTAGATGATTATGATATTTTGTGCTATCAGTTAATGGAGAGGGAGTACCCAATTTAGCTGAAAGAGCAAAACAAGAAACTATGCGTCCTAACAAGCATTCAAGCCATCATCATAACAGGGAATCTCATGGACTGAATTGTGATATTGACGAGAACACCTCAGTGGATGATGTTAGGGCACCAAATGTATTTGAGCGAGCAAAGGAGGAGCTTCAAGCTCTTGCTGAGGTGTTCCATCACAAGAAAAAGGCTCCTACTTCTGATATAAGGTTGAAATCATATATTCATGCACATCCTTTTAAAAAAAAAAAATTAAAAGTCAAGATTGACTGCAGAAAGTAGACATTGGTGTTGACAAACTCGGCCTTCTATTTGGTTTATTTTGTGACATAGGGATGAAGATCAAATCGCCAAGTCATTAGAACATAAACAAGCATCCCCTAGCTCTCCATCAGGTATATAATGTAATGTATGGGAAAGATAAATTATTTTAGTAATTGGAGATTGTGTACATAAGATGGTGTACATTTTCAAATCCATTTAAATGGCTGCATACATGTTATTATAGAAACATATTAGGCCCGTGAGTCCCATTGCTATTGTTCAAATTCTTTCGAATGACTGCATACATGTTATTCTAGAAACACATTAGGCCCGTGAATCTCTCATTGCTATTGTTCCAATCTTTACCTAGTGTAAGGTTGGGGGAAATGGAAAGAAGTAGAGAGGAGGGATTTCTACAAAATTTTGTTGTTTGGTTCAATTTTTAAGAGAGGAGTGGGGGGAGGGGAATGGAGGAGAGAAAAATGCCTCCTCATCCATTTCTTTTTCTCTCCTCCAATATTAGGAGGATTTGGACGGGAGCAGATTTAAAACATTTCGGGTGTATTGACTAAAATATTTGAAATTCAAAATTACTAGAGTTTAAAACTAAATTAATTTTTAAAATCTTCCTTGTTTGTGAACTAAACAAGAAGCTATTTTCGCTCCCCTTATTTGCCCCTCTTCCATCCATTAAATACCTTTCTTCTCTCTTCTTCATCAAACAGAATGTCTACTTAAAATCCTTACCCTCCCTTCCTCTCCATTGAACATATCAATCATGTGAAAGAATTACAAGAAAATTATTCCATTCTACGTATGTCCTTTGAATGCAAAAATCATGTCATGCCATTATAAATAACCAAAAGCTTCTTTCATCATGGGTTGTTTATTTGATATATAAGTTCAGGGCCAATAATTTCTTTACTTGATATAAGGCATTTTTTATTGGCAGAAACAAAAGCAAAGGAAGCGAATATATTTGTGAAAGCTAAGGAAGAGATTAAAGCCATCATACACCATGATAAGTCAGAACACCATCATCATAAAGAAACTCATGGAAGGAATGATGATATTAATGAGAATACCCCTACCGATGAAGTTAAGGGTCCGAATGTCTTTGAAAGAGTAAAAGAAGAATTTGAAGCTGTTTTCCAAGCTATTCATGCCAAGAAGGAAAGCTGACAATTTTCCTTCCTTACCATAGAAGGATGATGAATCCTGCTTGATTAGGGACGTTATGTGCATGATAGTGCATGTTTGAAAATCAGGTGGAAAAGTTCGAAGTACTTTTGCAAAATGATCAGGACCCTTAATTTTACCTTTATTCGTTGGATCTGCATTAGAATGAGTGTCATAACAATTTCAACTACAAACGAAATGTGCACATAAACTGTATAAACATGTTTATATCCAATTATTTTTTGGAATTTTGCTTTCCTACACTGGGCCCTCCTTTTAGAGAGAAAAGTAAAAGCTTGTGTGGGTAGGCAGTGGCGGAGCCAACTTTTAATTTTAGGTTGTATCAAATTTTATTTTTAGATAGTGTCAAATTTTATTTTTAATCCTAATTAATTATATAAATATATATATAATTATTATAAAAAAATTCATCACTCAATAACTGCAAATTTTATTTTTTAGGTAGTGTTGCGATCATCACTATTTTAACATTCGCCACTGTGTGTAGGGTGCCTCACCAACTTAAGATTGGAGCTCCTTCAATCAATCTTGGTAGTGTGTTTGATGATAATACAAACGAGTTAACTACATATTTGTCTTGTTGTATAACATGAATACACAAAAAAAATGTGTTAACCAACTTACATAGGTCAATTGAGTTCGGGTGTCAACCCAAGATCTTGACTTTCTCGTGTGAGGCAAGAACAAATTGGCGGGATCAACATTACACCAAAGTTCCCATGTGTTACTTGTTGCATGCCATTTACTCCCACGGCATAGCAGTGCACAAACATGATCAAGAATGATAAGCATGCAGAATAAAGACATTGCAGATGTGCAAAATAACATACATCATACATGCAGAAGTATATATAAGCAGGTGCCAACAATAGTAACAACATATCTCATGAAGTCCCATAAGATAATCACATATATTTGTATGCAAATCGATGCAGCATTTCTAACAATTAATACATGTGACAAAGTCTACAATATGAATTTTTGATCGACATATTCATATCTCATCATTATAAGAAGTTGTGGCTTCAGACCAGGAAAGTCAAATTTCCCACTATCATCAACTAGAATCTTATAAAAAAAACAATTGTCTCGATCGAAAGACGTATATATAAATGCCTTACAAGTGAAGGCAGCTAAAGTGTGCAAACAAAAAGGCAAAGATAAAAAAAAAAACATATTACTGTGTTGAGGACCACATATAGAAAAGGCCACAACAAAACAAAATGTCTGCCGAACTACTTGATCGACTAGTGTTTTTTTCACAATGCAGCTAGTGATTTCCACACTTATCCCAACAGAATCATCTTGAACCAAGTTTATTGCTTTGAAATCATTCGTCGTGAAGGTAATTAGTGGCATATTCAGTGTCTTATGAGGGGAAACCATGTTGACTAACCGCACTTGTCGAAGGTGTATCTTTTGGGCTAAGGTCGATGCTGTAACACCCTTAAATATAACCTTTTAAATAATCTATTAATTTTACTTAAACAAAAAGATAAACTCAGTTCTTATTAATGTTAACTTGAATGTCAGAAAAAATAGCGGAATTTGTTGTCGAAATAAAAACTTTCTAAGTCAATATCAAAGGAGATCATTTGATTTTTAAATCGTACAAGAAAAAACATAGTAACTGTTTGGTGCGTTAAAACTTGAGTCGACGAGTAAACATGAATGAAAATAATCATACATGCTTAGAGAAGTACTAGATGGAGATAAACAGGTGAACCTCATGGTCACCAAATATCCTAATAATAAAGTATCATATGCTAGAAGAATTAACAAAATACGTACGCCTCAAATGAACCAGGGAGCAACAAATACAACCCAAAATAATAATGTAAATTGTAATGAATGATGATTACAAAAGGTCTGAGTCTAGGTCTATCCATCCCCAAGATACATATAAGGGAAAAACCTAAAAACTCAAAGCAGTCATCTATACCTAAGCTCAAAGTCAGTCGTATCCACAAAAAGAATCAGTCAAAGTCAGATGGAGGAAGGTCTCCTCAGATGAATCTTGCGAGGAATCCTAATCCATGATCTCAAGCTTCGTGGTGGGGTCCTCCTCGTCCATAGACAGACCCTCCTCCTTCGACATGTCCTCCTCAAGGTTCTTTCCCTCATCCTCCGATACAAGATCCACCATATCCACCCTGGGTGGTATCCAAGCCTCTGACAACATCGAACGGGAAGACATCAGAGAAGGAGAGGTGGCATTAGTATCCTTCGATGAAGAGTCTAAATCAGCAAAGGACATCACAACATCAGCAGACGACGGAAGCGATAATAGGACGGCGTAGGCTGGGTCCATGAAAAGAAAAAGTCAATGATACGAATCCTAGCTCCTGAAACAACTGGCATACAGGAGCAGCATAAGAACTCAAAGAAGTGATCCATATAGAGCATGTCATCGTGTTCTCACTTGGTCACGATAGCATCAATGTAGAATAGGGGAGGTGGCACTGGGCTCGTCATCTGGTCCTAAAAATGGTAATAAGGGAGTGAGTACTTCATCCCTTTCGAAACCACAAAAACAAATGTTAAGTCTCACACATTACCTAACAACCACCATGTACGATTCACTAGCAAACAACACTCATGACATCCTATTTTGCACTCTACTCTCACACAGTTATTACCTTGGGCCTAACACTGCCACTAAGCCTCTCAGGCCTTCGTGGTCTTACGCAACATATGAATGACGATTGGGAAGACATGTCACATGCCGGTACAGGGCATGGCGCTCTCACCGAGTTAGTAGGCACTATTTACGAAAGAGATTAATATGTTAAGAATGAAATCGAATACTTATTCATTTAAAAAACCTTTATTAACTCTAAATATTTTAAGAGTGTCAAAAGACCTATTTTTATGATAATAGCGGGGTTTGCAAAATTCAGTCCTATAGTAATATACCAAAACAAGGTCCTATTCAAAAAACAAATCTTTCATAGGTACCTTCTTTTAGAAGTAATTATGTTTCAAAAATTGTGGAACACTAAATATAGACACTTCACTGGTAGAGATTCAAACCTTTGTGACGTTACACTACCCAACTGCATTCCCCCAAATTGACATTCAAGTTTTTCATCAGCATGAGGTGGAAACACATTTTTGGAGCCACTTAATCTTCTCGTTGGCAAGATGTGCATATCCATTCATGTCATCAGTAAATAACTAAATCACAATCTGGACTAGATGTATATAGATTAAATTTAATGGGATAGTAGCTAACCCAATGATACATACTACTCTCAGATCTCACAACATAAAACTTGTGAAGCCTTGACTCTCACTTTCAAATTCCCACAATTACAATGCAAATTACTCTACAATTAATACCACACAGAGTTAGCAGCTAGTTTCATTGATCACCACTGAGTGCAATAGCTAACCAGCTGGACACTGATGATTGAATTTCCATGTGACCATTTGCATACAAAGACAAAGGGGTAACTGTAACCTGTCATACGAAATTAGCACAACGATATAGGATGTTTAGTTCCCACCATTGCACCCCTAGAGAAAAGTATTGGACAGGTAGAAAGAGAAAACACAAAATTGTCACTCACAAATCCCTCTTCAAGTGCTCTGGAGTCTAAATCCTCCTCTATGTTCTGCTGCTCTTTTTCTGTTAGCTGCAAATGTGAATTATGAATGCAATTTGTTGCCATACAAGAGAAAATGGAAAGAAGCATCAGCATGAAGAAGAGTTTATTTTCAAACTTGTAATGTTTATCAATCCTCATTGTGCCAAATGCAAAATAGATTCATGAGAACTATGCTTGTTTGCTTTACTACAAGTCACCGAAGTCATGTTAACGGTAGCAGTACCTCCATTTGGAAGTATTTCTTTATGGTTTGTTGAGAACTGAGTTTTCCAGCAACACCAACTGATTCAACCTCCACATTTTTGCGGTTGGAGTTTAGACAGCGCGCTGCTGCCTGAAAAGTTTAACACAAAGCAAGTTCCTTGAAAAATGAGAGGCTGAAAGAATGTTCATATAAAGAAAGCAACTAGCTGTTGAAAACCGAATGCATTAAGCTATGTGGTTAGATAGGACAGTCTTACAGCAGAAGAGGCATCTCTTCCTAGTTATGCTAACATGATTCCAAGAGTTTGTTGGTTAGACATGTAATGGCCTGCTGAAGGATTCCTATTTGTTGACACAGCTTGCCAACTTAAAGAAGACCTCTGTGAACTTTGCCTTGTCACTTTGACACCCTATTCACAAAATGTAAGCCATAAGAACCACCATCTGAATTGTTATTGCAAAGCACAATGTCCAACCAAATGGGATATAACCCACCTTTGATCATCTTTTCAATACACAATGGTAGGAGAAGAAAATAAGGAAGTAAAAAGAATGTATTTTTTTTTCAAGAGTTATAATCAACTTTGTGCATCTTAATGTTTTTAGAAGCTCTGTCAGCTTACTTGTGCAATAGTTGAAGTGTATAAATTGAATTGAATTTAGAGAAATTTGATTTGTTTTCACCTCTTTATTTTATAAGTATTTGTGAAGTTTATCCTAAGTGAGTTATGTAAAAAAAAGAAAAAACAACAAAGGACACTGATTAAATTAATTTATGATGTATGAAATCACGGGATTCTATCCAAAATAATGGACATTATGTCTCGTATAGGTTTCTCACATGAACTTAAAACTCAACCATTTTAGCCTTTAGCCAAGCAGAATGGAATCGTGTGATCCATGTAACGACTTCACCTGGTAGTAGGCTAGTAGGATACGGCTTTTGCTTTTGTTGTTCAGCTGAACATACAACTCAGCAATCTATTTCTTGGCAAACTTTAGAATATGTAAATATGATGATCATGAGAACAAACCTTATTTGTCAGAAGACAGCTTGGGATCCCTATGTTGAGGAAGCAATTCTTGGGGAAAATCCCTTTCTGTATATCTCCTATGGCTGCGTGAATTAATGGTAAACATACCGTAACAGCATCTTTCAAATCACTTTCACAGCTCACATTCTTTTCCCTGCAAAACATTACATTGACATAGTTATGTGATCATTTGAGGGACAAAGGAAGAATAGAAAACTAAAAATGCATAACATTTGACATAAGAACCAGTTTAATGATATACAAAGAGACGGAACACCACAAATCAGTGCCTTCCTAGTTCCAGCAACAGCTCCGGAGTACAATCTATATCATTAAAGACACCAAAATAAGATGCCAAAATTTGAAAGCTAAATTTTAAATAATTAAATAAGAGTTGTCAATGTAAAAGCAAGTTGATTTATTTTCCAAATTGATTCGTAAGAAACCAAAAGAAGAGCACATCACACACTTACGTGTCATAACCACAAGTTGCTCCTTTGTTTAGTCCACTAATTACCTGGTTTCAGAACCATGCAGTTAAAATGGTGGTGTGAACTATATATATCCGATAGTTGACGATAGATTTTGTGCATACCAACAATACCTACCAAAACAGGTTTTGACCAAGAAAACAATGCCCCAGATAAAGCCAAGGAGACACAATCTGCTGGGATTCCTGACAGAGAGAAAAAACAAAGAAATTCAAACACCCTGCATCCTAAAATGCATTTTCTCCACAGCACAAAAAAAAAAAAAAAGAAAAAAGGAAAAACTCAAAAGCATCTAACAACTAGATTCTTGAACAGTGCTAATAGAACATAACAATGCCTACTCTCATAAAAAATCATAATTGTCACACCAGATAACCAAAGGAAAAAGGACAAAACTTTTATATACAGCTCTCAGAATCAACATTTCAACTTAGTATTCTGTATGACATTTAATGAAAGCCATTGTCATACAAATTATGGAACTAAGACTATGATGAAAAATAACACTAAAGCCATTTAAAGAATGAGTAATGACATCTAAACTTTGTTCATAATCAAATGTGTGAAACTACCGGACACTTGATAGGCATTGGCACCACCAACCTGTGCTCAACACACAGCTAGTGACTCCCCAGTGGTAACCGAGTGACCACACACCGATCTATCCCTGCATCAACAAAAAAAAAAAAAAAAAAACATCATCACAATCCTCAAACCAACCCACCCCAGTTGAAGTTTTGCCATGATCCAGACATAGAAACAACTCACCAAAAACCATGTCTTGAGGAAACATACGTTTCTGGGGCAGACATGAATATCAAGAAGGGCATAACTTCAACCGTGGTATACAAATGATACAATCATATGCACCCAATTGTTGCCTTCTCTGACATGACCGCTGATTGCGCCCCTTGCTCATTGAAACATTTTCTCTGTGTTCCTTTTTATATGAATTTTGTTTTTTGAATAATCCTTTTATATGAGTTGGAGTAACTTAAATTGCTGCCAAATCTCAGGATCAATTTTTTCTTCGATAAATAGTAAAATTCGTTGTTAAAAATGTGAGGGGATAATAAATTGATTTTTAAAAAATGATAAATTTAAATTTAATTTTTAAATATAAAAAATACAATAAATTAGTCATATCAATAATTTAATAACAAATTTGTAAATTTTATAATTTAATATGAATTTGATCTTTAAAAAATTAATTTAATAAAAAAGTGATCTCATAAATTTAACAAGAATTAATTTATTGTATTTTTTACGCGACCTACTTTGATTCAAAACAAAAGAAAGGCGAAGGGTTTGGCAACAAACAAACGGCTTTATTATAGATTAAATTTATATTCTTTATTATTAATTTACCACTATATCAATCGAATTTACCTATTTACCCTGTTTTATGTAAATCATGTATGTAATAGTGAAAACTAACGGCACGTGCAGTGACAATATTCGTCTGGATGGATAGCCGTAACGAAAAATTCAATGTCTGTAGGCAAGGTTAGAAAACAGCCAATAAAAAAAATGTTTCTTATATAATCTTAAGTTGTTTGAAATTTGAGAGAAAAAGAAGATAAATAAGTGATTAATTAGATTGATGATGTAGTATAATATGAAAATAAAGATAGAGGGAAAAAATAGTTATTGATTGGATGTTTGAAATTTTTGTTTTCAACATATAATTCCTCCAATAAATATTTGTTGCAATTTATGTTCAATGTGAAGTTATTCTCCCACGCAAAATATATTAAATAAAAAATAATAACCTTTTTTTTACAGATAAAAAAAATCATTACTAAGTGTTAATCAGGTTAAGGCATTGATAGGTTCTCCAAGTTCTTAGATGGGGAGAAAACGGCAAAGAAAAAGTATACGAAATTTATTTTGTATTAAAAAACTAATTTTGCTTTTTCTATAATAACTTTGAAAAATACTATTTGTTTACCTAAAGATGGGCAAATTAATTAAAATAATATTTTTTAAAAAAAATTACCAATTTGTGACTATTTTGAAACTATTTATGTTTATGCGGCAGTCAATCATGATCTAATTGGGTGTGACTAATTTTGGCTGTTAACACTTTTACGACAGAATATTGTGATTTTTTTATGTTTGCGATTACAATATTCTGTCGTAAAAAGTGTTAGCGACTGAAATTGAAATTGAAATTAACGATTAATTTTAGCGACCAATATTTTTTTTCAAAAAAAAAAAAGAGTCGTGCTACGTGGCACGACTTAACCCCAAATGATACTTTTTTTGTTGACTATTCTCATTTGGTAAATAAAGAAAAAAAAATGTCCCATTGAGAAAAAACTGTACTAATTACTATGAGGAGATTTGTTACATGGTGTAGTGTTCATGTTATCTTCCTTTTGTAAATTGGTAAGGAGCTTTGTTAGCATTTTGGCTGGCGGAACTGCAGAAGCCTACATATTTGGTCATATAAATGATGCCATATATTTTGATCTTGAAAACATTGAAGATGTTGTTTAAGTAACTCCCAATTTTGATGACCCACAAATTTTTTTTGAGGATTTCATAGAATTTTAGTTTCAATGACCATTTGGGTCAATACACAATTATATAATATTTGTAAGATTACGAATCCCCAAAACTTTAGTAATTAGTACGGTTTTTTTCCTTAATAGGGGCATTTTTTTTGTTTATTTACCAAATGGTGGTAGTCAACAAAAAAATTACCATTTTGGGGTAAGTCGTGTCACAACTCCTTTTTTTTTGAAAAAGAAAACATTGATTGCTAAAATTTAATCGCTAATTTTGGTCTTTATTTCAGTCGCTAACACTTTTTGCGACAGAATATTGTTGTCGCAAACATAAAAAACCACAATATTTTGCGTAAAAGTGGTAGCGACTGAAATAGCGACCAAAATTAATCACGTCCAATTTGGGCGTGATTGACTGTCCCATAAGCGTAAGTAGTTTCAAAAAAGTCCCAAATTAATAATTTTTTTAAAAAATATATTATTTTAATTAATTTGCCCCTAAAAATGGTTGTAACACCTCATGTGCACCCGGCGTATTAACATTATTACAATATCAGAGTAACGCAGCAAGCATAGAAATAACCAATAAAGGAAGCTTGAAATCAATATAAATACACTTTATGTCATTTACATAGTACATATTTCTCAACTGTACAGACATCCCCTAGATTTCCAAAAATACAGACAAAATAATCAAAATGTGAGCTAACAAGCTCAACCTTCTAAACCTAGGGTAATCTATCACGCTATCCCAGCTCAGGCCTCTTGCCTTGGGATCTCTCAGCGACCTCTGTCTCAATTCCTGCAACATGAGCCCCAAACAGGGGTGAGATAATCATCCCAGTAAACTCAGGGTTCTCAGAGGTTTCCCTCCCCCTGGTTCACTTCCCAGCATATAAATATATGTATAACATAACATAACAAAAATCATATCATATAGAACTTCATCATACAATCAGCCTTCACGGCTCACAAGAACAAGCTGCATGCACATAGCAGCCCAGAACAAATGCAATCAACACACATTGCCTGAGAGAGATCATCCACTGAAGGGCACATTCCCTCAGGACTTTCCACTGAGTACCTGAATAGGATCATCTACTGAAAGACACATCTACTCAGGACTCGCTCTATCTATGCCTGAGAGAGATCATCCACTGAAGGGCACATTCCCTCAGGACTTGCCGCCCAATACCTGAATAGGATCATCTACTGAAAGGCACATCTACTCAGGATTTACATGGACGCCTACGGATTATCCCAAGGAAGATCATCTACTTAAGGGCACATTCCCAAGGGGTCCATAGTTCCCTATTCTACTAGCCAGTAAAATTCTCATGCATGCACGTCACACAGCATCAACACAATCATTTCATGACCAAGATCCATACAAGTATACACTATACTAGTGTAGTCAGCACAAGCATACCCTATCTCAGGTTTATCTAGCATACAATTTCCAGTCATCCATCAATGCATTTCATTATCAACTCATACATGTTCAATATTACAGCATTATACAACATCTGCATGCAAGATACATCAAACAACCACCCATGTAGGGTGTAATGAATACAAGCAGGGAAACATTCCCCAAGAACACTGAGCTTACCTGGTCTCAGCTCAGAATCAGCTCTCCTAGTCTCGTGGTGACCTCCACCAGTGCTATGTGTCTCACGCCCTACAATAGGCATGAAATAGACAATCAGAAACGGTGTTCAACCGTTTATATGGAAGGAAACACCCTTCCTTTCATAATCAGTTTCTGTCTTCTAACTTAATGTTCATCTTAGCCCAGCTTCTACTAGGCCATCCATTGACCCTCAATGGTCTACCTCAGTCTAACTAAGGCCTCAGAGTTCCTTTTAAGACTCTGTACAACTCAATTCAAAGCGTTACCAGTTTCAAGAACCAACATTGGTTCAACTCAGCCAAAGCAAACATATTAACATGTTTTCACCGTTCATTTGGCCTTATGAACAACTTTTGTAAAGGTACTTCAGTAAATTCAGGCCATAGTACCTCTCATTCACACACACTTCTTCCTCCCCAGAGCTAAACTCAAACTTCATCCCAATTCCAATTTCAAGGTTCCGTATCTCTCAGAACAACCTCCTGACTACACTTTTCTAAAGAACCTAAGCCTAATTCTAGCCCTATCATCAATTGGTTACTATTCCCCTAGTCTCTCCTTCCAAGAATTAAACGGTTAAAATGTATGTTTCTTACCTCAAATGGGTCGAGGAAGGCTGGAGAAGTCTTTCTCCCAACTCCTGTGTCCCTGAGCTGTCTTCTTTCCTCTCCCACAACTTAATCTTTGCAGAATCTCAGGGGAATGGGTTTCTCTCACAAACTAGGCTGGATTTTGGCTCTCCAATGGTTCTAATCAAGTTTAGAAGTGATTAGGAGGTGTTTATATGATTTAGGATGAAGGTAGGAAGCTCTTATAGCTCAGAGATGGCTGCTTGGACGAACGAGGAAGATGAACAGTGGTTTTCTCTGAAAAATTCGCGAAATGGCTTTTTATAGGTGGCCTGACCGACATACCGCGCTCCTGGCGCCAAAATCCAGTGCATCTGGTGCCCCTGGCGCCACTTTCCAGCATCTGTGGCGCTCCTGGCGCCACTCTGACGCTAATGGCACTAAAAATCGCGAAAAATAACCTTCTGCTACAGTGTCATGGTTATTATAATGGTCATTACCTCTGATCCTCTAAAAACTATCATCGTCAGGACATTGATTTCATTTCACACAAGACAACCTTAATTCAAAATGTTGAATAGTGCAAGCAAACCATCTGAGTTCACCATTTCAAATAAATTTGAATCTGGAAAGCAAAAGGTTTTTGGCTAACAATGAAAAAGGTTCACAAATAATTTCTTATAAAGCATAACTTTGTACATGAATTCAAATAAACGAGCGTCTATATACCTTAATTATTATTATGTTTTTTTATCGATGCACCTTCATTATTCTATCTTCCATATTTTAACACCTTTCATGTATATCTTTTCGCCTTTTACTTCTAAAGGGGTAAGAAGAAAGTCTTTTGATTTGAATTAACGATCTACAATAAAATCTTTGAAATAGAAATGAAACACAACGTATAACAAATTGTACTTTAAAAAAATCACTCAAAAGCTCTTTTAGTTTTAAGTTTTCTTTTACCAAGTAAGAATTTGATTACAAAAATATTTTAAATAAAAATAAGGTATAGAAATATTACATTTTCCTTCATAAACAAACATTTCGGGCTATTCAGCAACACGTATTTCATAGAATATATGCCACATAACTGGATCAACAACACAAAGATGATCAGATGCCTAACCTCAAACATAAATACATGATCACATTAATTTGCTCTTTGGGTTAAATTTAGATAAGCTAGACTTAAGTTATTGACGGTTCTTTTTTTTATCCACATGTCTATGCATCCCATCACAATATAATAACAAGATTAGAATACCGGAGTGACATTGCATTAGGCATTCAAGTTACAATGGCATGACCATAAGAACATTTGATTGGTAGATTTTAAATTAGGATCTTAGATAACTTTTTGGTGAATTCAATAGTGTTACATGAGATTGAATCTTTTTTATTTTTCCCTTTAGTAGTAGATCTTATTTTGGAATCTTAAATAACTTTTGGTGGATCCTATATAATGACCAAGCCTAAAAAAAAAGGTCTTTGGTTCCTGGCGCTAGTAGCGCCAGAGCGGCGCCAATAGCGCGGGAGATGCGCTAAATGACCAAGTTTCTCTAGTTCTTGGCGTCGATAGCGCCAGAGTGGCGCCAGTAGCGCTAGAAGCACTATCTTTCTACGCCAGTAGCGCCGAAGTGGTGCCAGTAGCGCGGGAAGTACGCCCAGACCTCTCTTTTTCCATGCCAGTAGCGTCGGAACAACGTCATTAGCGCGAGATGCGTGCTGGGGTCACTTAAGTGACCATTTTCTCTCTCTTTCTTCACAAAAACACATATCATCTTCTTTCTTTCTCCTTTTCATCCATGGCCAAGCTAGAGAAGCTCGATAACCACTCAACCATTGACCAAAACCCTTCGCATCCAACTTGAAAGTTGAAGGGAATCACCCAATAAGCTCGATTCCAACCTCAGTTCTTCTTGAGAACCATCAGACGAGGAGATCATTTTCTCCAAGGATCTTCACAAAGTTTCCATTTTGAGGGGAAATAATGCGTTTTAAGGACGTTCAAGATTTGAGAAGTCGTCCTCTAGCCTTCCTTGACGTCTTAGAGGTAAGAAACACAAGTTTTACCGATTATTTGAGAATTTGTTATTGAGATGAATAGTGACCATTTGAGTTAGAGCTGGAATTAGGTTTAGGTCCTTTGAAAAAGTATATTTAGGAGGTTGTTGTGATGAAGGTTTAACCTTGAAATAGAACTTTTATGGATTTGGAATTTGGGTTATGAGGAATGTACGTGTAGGAAGAATGTTGGTTATATTGATGATATTATGGTATGTATAGGTCTTGGCGCCTTCACAAGATGTGTTTAAGAGACTATATAAACGGTGAAAAAGTGTTGAAGTAACCGTTTTAGCTACTTTCATAATTATCAAAATGTGGCACGGATAAAGCTTTGAACTCTTTGAATTGGTTTTGTGCAGAGTCTTAGGGAGACTCTAGGGCCTTGGTTAGGCCAAGATAGATCATACTGGGGGTCTGTAAGTCACTAATTAGGTGACTAGTCCTTATAACTTAGGAAAAGAGTAAAAAGGGGTTAATATGGAAAATAATAGCGTTTCTTTTCATGAACGACTAATAACCGTTATTGATTGCTTATATGTCTTTATGTAGGGCGTGATACAAAGGATATAGGTGGTTGTGGCCACGAGGCCAGGAGAGCCAGTGTAGCACTTAGAGCAGGTAAGCTCTTTGTTCTTGGGAGTTTTTCCCTAGACTGTGTTCCACCATACTCCGAGGTAGTGATGGTTATTGTATGTCATGATGCATGTGGTATTGAAATTGTGTGTTACTGCCTTTTTATTGAGAACATGTATGTGATGTACACTATGATGATATGTTGTATGATTGATGAGATTCTCTGACCAGTATAATAGACTAAATATGGACTTCCTTTGGAGCCAGAGTTACGTGGAACAACTCCATGTGGTTAATTGATATAAAAACCTGAGAAGATGTGCCCTTAAATGGATGATCTTCTCTTGGAAGTGCCATATACGTCTGCGTAAGTCCTGAGAGAATGTGCCTTTAAGTGGATGATCTTTCTCAGGCAATATTATATAGAGAATGTGGCCTTAAGTGGATGATCTTCTCTTGCTATATCTGTGTTGCATTCCCGAAGTTGGTAGCGCCCAACGAATGACACCTGTGTTGTGATATACATGTGATGTATTTTATGAGAGCCATGATGGCTAGATTATGTGATGCCAATTTTGATGCTATATGTCATGGAAGTGAACCAGGGGGAGGAGAGGCCTCCAAGAACCCTGAGTTTAGTGAGATTGTATCTCATCCCGTGTGAGAATTATATTTTGCAGGTGATGCTCAGCGAGCGGATGGTGGATCTCAGGGCAAGAGGCCCGAATAGGGATATGGCTCTGTGTGAACCCAAGACATATTATTTTGAGAGCATGTTGGCTCATTGTTTACTATGCCTATATTTTGTACCCCTGAGGGGAAGATGCACAATTGATGTACATAGTTGTATATTTTGAGAGATATCAATGTATGTTGAGAGGACAGGGTATGAGATACCTTCTTGTTTTGTACAGCCATTATTGAGATACATTTTCTGAGATATATGTATATGACTTATTTGGTCCTCTAGTTGTATGATGTGAGTGTTTATCATACATAATGCAAAGATGGTATTGTTTTTGACGTATGATGACGTCATTTTGTTATTTGCTTCTAAATTTATTATCTTTAGTTAATTGCTGCGCTTATCGGCCATAATTGAATGTTAATGAACCGGATGCATACGGGTCATTACATCCTATATGGATCTCACTTTTAAATATTTAAATATTTATTAAATAGAATTAATTAAATAATTAAATTTAATTAATAAAACATTTTGTGATCTCCTTTTTTCTCCTCTCCCTCTCCTCATCACACTCTGCCTCTTCTTTTTTCTCTTATCTCTCTCTCCTTTCACATGTTGCTTTTTTTCTTTTTTCTCCTCCCTCTCTCCCCATCATACATTGCTTCTTTCTTTTTTCCTTTTTCTTCTTCTTCCTCTACCGCAGCCCACCCCCTTCCCCTTTCCCCTTCGTTGCGGCCCACCCCTTTCTTGCTTCCCCTCCGTCGCGTTCCCCCTTCCCCTTTCCGAAACTCCGTCTGACCTACCCCTTCCCCCTTCCCCTCCGCCATGACCCCCTTCCCCCTTCCGAAACTCTGTCGCGACCCCCCTCTCGCCGGTATGTCTATTTTTGGTTGTTTTTTTTCCTTCTTCATCTCTTTTTGTTGGTCTATGAGTCCTCCCATGTTTTGCTGTTAGGGACAGAGAGTAAAAAAAATTGAACAATGTGTAGATATCAAGATTCTTGTACAAGAATTAATTCTCCAATTCCTTTGTTGGGGGTATAGGGAAGATCAAATCTTGAACTCAAGATCTGAAAATAAAGGTGCTATAAATAAATAATCATATATAGAAAGTGACATAATGTATCAGGCGACAAATTATAAACCACATATCCATGTAAGAAATTATATAGACATATTTTTCAGTAACAATGTAACATAAATAAAGTGTGAGAGGTGGCCTCATGTAACGAAGAAGGAGCTGCATATCCAGGAAGGTTTCCCTAGATGACAAGTTGATTAGTAATCTCTATATTTATGTATAAGTAAAAATAACTAATTTTATAATAATTAAGAAAGTTAGTTGATTTTATTTAATTTTTTTAATTTCAAATAAAAATAAGTTTATTTTTAAAATATTTTCCATTAGAACTTGTTATCATAAATAAAAAGGAGTCGTTGAAAATAAAATTAAAATTAAATGTGATGTTTTAGGAATGATAACATTAAATATTACAAAACTAGTTAGATTTATTTATATTTAAGTTCAATATTGAATAGAAAAAAAAACATATAAGATTATTTTTTTATTTATATATGAGTTCAAAAGAGGTACATGCTTAGGAGTTGAATTTTGAAGGAAAGGTAGGAGAGGGTAAAATTTTGTTCTTAAATTAAAAGAGTTGTAATGTGTATGGAGAAATTGATACAAGAAGTCATGGATTCACGTTTTGATAATGAAATTCATGGACAATTCGATGAAGGACAGTTATAATAAAGTTTACAAATCATTTTCTTTTATAATTGAGGACAAAGAGGAAAGACTTCACAAGACTCTACTTGGAAAATCTATAGTTTATTCAGGTCATTCTGTCATTGTTGTAGGATTAACACACTAAATTTATTTTAATTTATCATTTTATATTTTTACTTAAAAATTATCAAATTAGAATATATTTATTAGAAATGAAAAGTTTGTTATCCCTCTTGTTTCTTCTAAAACTGAACTCTAACATACCTTAAGAAAGATGATTTGGTCATCTTATACTTATCTCCTTTTTTTCATTCTGAATTCTTTCTTGCAAAGAGTAAAATATTTTTCCCACAAAACTTTGGCTAATATAAAAGTTTTATACTATCATTGAATAAGAAATTGTCATATATGATAAATAAAAAAATTATTAGTTGACAGTAAAAAATTCCTAGACTAAAAGTAGATAGGAAAGAAACTCAAAAAGATAACAAACTGCAATAAGATATAATGGAAAAGCTACACATAATCTATGTTCCCAGTCCTTCTAATCAAAAGATGAAAGAGAGGTGAAGTCAATACTTTAACAAGATGCACTTTAGCTAGCGGCCAGCGGAAAGGACTGTTCAAAAAAGAAACCACTGTTAACACACATGTAACACTCACGACACTGGAAATTCTAATGAAACAAGTTAAATCTTACTTACCATTATAGAGTTTAGTTAATAGCTCCTAATTTTAGTTCAAAAGCTTTTTGAATATGCACTGATGGTTGTTATTTGGCTTACAACCATAATTATGAATTTAAAAGATTATTCATCGAAAGTTGCCTGCCTTGACTTTATAACCAAGCAAGCCAGGTGATCACTGATAAATGATCGTGTACACTGGACCAGTGAGTGGGTGCACCTAAACGATAGTTAAATAGTCTAGGGAGATATTGTACCAGCTTGGCTCATAATGAGATGTTTTAAAAGTTGAATCCGAAGTTGCTTGTAAGGAAATCATAAACTACAACTAGAAATCAGCCAATATCAGAAGATTTTTCAAAGAGGATTTTTGGATACAGAATTTTAATTGAGGAAAATAATTTATTAGAGAATTTAAAATTCTTTAATTTAAAATTTATTGTTTGGATGTTTTTATATAAAGAATTTAAATTTTGGAATTTTAAAATAGAATTTTAAATAACTAAAAATGTGAAATTTTAATTTCCTTCTAAAAGATAAGAAATTGAAATTTTCTTCTTCTATAAAAGCTCTCACCACACCACTATTTGCTATGTCTCTATCAGCGGCGAATACTCCAACCTCCACTACTCCCACGGTACCTACCTCACACACCTCTTCGTGCATGAGGTTCAAATTTTAAAAAATGAATAAATTCAATTTCTCTATCCAAACAAAAAATTTTGAAAATGAAAAAAATTGATTTCTTTATCCAAATACAGAATTTTGAAAATGAAAGAATTCTAATTGATGCATTTTAATTTTCCTGAATTTCAAATTCCCTTAAATTTTAAAATGCTTCATCCAAACACACTCTAATATATTTTTAGAATTATGAAATGCTATTAATAATAACCTTATTCCCCTCTAATCATACAGGTGAAACACCGGAGCAGCATTCTGTCTTAACATCCTCTGTGCAAATGCATTTTTGGTATTGTACTCCTGTCAATCTCTGATGTTGGGTTCTTTTTAAGATTGGTTATATATGGTGTATTTGATCTGATTGCAAGAACCACCGAAGTTAGAGTCTATAATTTGATCCAATTTGTGAAATTTTGTGAGTTGTGAAGTAACTTATGTTTTATCTTTGCCTACAGGTAATCAAAAATAATATAATGGGGAGAAACTAGAAGGCTATATTATATGAGGCCTTAAAATTATCAAAACGTTTTACTATGACCATTGTCTCTAAGGCAGAGGAATTTAGGCAACTAGGTTATAAAATCAGTTGTAGAATAGAAGCTCTCGCCGGAAAATTTGAAGTCCCTATTATAGGGTCAAATTGGATTTTATTTGAACCTCATTTGAGTATGAACAGCCTGAAGTACATTTCATTTTGCTTCATCACATACTTCTCTGTCATCATCTTTATCCAGAAACGAACTTGCCTGCTCAGGCAAACCAAATCTTATAACTGGGGCAACTTGGCAACACTTCAGGTTTCATATTCAACCCTATGATTTACAGCTAAACCTACCATACCGACACGTGCATTCTACTCTTGCTAGTTGCTAGTTCATAAATCAAAACAATCTCACCTTATACCAAGTTCTAGTGTCAATAAGCTTGAAAAAAGAAATTTCTTATGAACTTCAATAAATATATTAAATCAATTTGCAATTGCATCAACAATAATTTGCAACAATGATCAATTCACACAAGGTTACATGAGAATCAAAATCAATACCACTGCCCGACAAATTATTCAGAAAAGTAAATCTAAAAAGTGCATTAACCTAAGAATCAAAACAATCAACATATATTGATTCTTAAGACTGAGTGGGAGCCATTCTCAACAGATTAACTCATAGTACCTATAAGCCTATAACAACTACTATCACTGCTAATGGCAAAACTTCATCAGCAAAGATTACAACCTTGTCACATGAGGAGAAATATATTTAAAAGGCGGAGGCAATGAGATTGACTATTATCTTGAAAGGATTTAAACATAACCATGATTCTCTCTTTTACCAAAACCAAAAATAAATAAGGCATGAATTGAAAGTCTAATGTGCATTTAAATTTTTAAGACTTCAACAAATAAGAAAACAATACATGAATTCCTACTTCCTAGACAACCAAATCACAGAATTCTCTGGAATAAACATCATTGATGTGAATTAAATTGATAGCACACTTAATTGAGCTAGTTGACTGGCCAGTTACCCTATGTAATGTATACAATAACTGAAGCTTCAAAATTTAATTCATGAGCAATGCAACACCGGAAAACAGTAACAGTATGCATAGTCATTCATTGACGAACCACAACGATCAACACTTAATCATACATGAAAATATCACCGCATACAATAGGAATATTTAGAGAATAAACAACAACAGTATTACATAAATACCCAAAATGAGGTAGCAATGGCTGATTAGAGTTCCCCAATATATGCTAGAACTAGAAAGCATAGAGTTGAGTGACTAAATTCATTATTAAACAATCAAATGGCAATTGGCATATCATATCAGATACAAAATTCAGACAATTGCTGTTTGAGTCATAGTTATCAATCCCGGACAGCGGAACGGAGCAGCCACCCTCAAAACTGGGATAGCGGATAGTGGGATTACCGCTATTCTAATGTTTTTATATATGTATTAAAAAATTTATAATATAAATATATAAGCTGAAAAAAAGAAATATAACTAAAAATTCATGCACTAATTATCATTAACAATAAAAACTCTTAAGCAAAATATAAACTAGAATAGTAGATGTCAATAAAAGTCAAAGAAACAATTCTAGAAAGTAAGTCTTGAACCCTCTAAAGCCAAATGTAACTAAAGTTCTAGAAATTAAAATTCAAAAAATATAAAGACAAAAAAAAAATAAACAGAATTAAAAAGACAAAAAAAAGAAACAAAAACAAAAACGAAAAAAGAAAAAAGAAAAAAAAAAGAAGAAACAGAATTCGTGCATTTTGATCCTTTGCGTTTCTGTTCAAAGCACTCGTTCAAGCTCTCGTTCGCGTTTCTGTCCCTGTTTGGATTGCGCATCCTTTGTTCTAGGTCTGGTTCGCGATTGGTTTCAGATTGGAGTGCGAATTGGAGTGCAAATTGATTTCGTCTCTCTTGCATTCTCATTTCCTGTTTGGATTGTGCGGTTTCTCTGTTTCGCGATCGCATCTCCATCGCGGTACCAACGGAGAAGGAGAAAAGAAAGTAAGAAACAAAAACAAAAAGAAAAATCTTGATCTCGATGGAGAAGGAGAAGAAAGAGCCGCTAGAGAAGAAGAAAGAGACGTCGGAGATTGAGACGACTCCAAACAAGGCCACCGGAGAAGGAAGAGCTGCTGGCCGGAGAAGGAAGAGACGCCAGTGAGGGAATGAAGGTCGCACGAGAAGGATGACGGAATCGCGGCCGCGTCACCGCGATCGCAGGCGCGACGCCACCCCCCCTGTCGCGGGCGCAACAGCCGCAACGCTGAAACGCACCGCTACTCTACCCCTTGTAGCGGCACATGTCCGCTCCGCTCCGCCACTGTCCCAGGCGCGACGCCCGTTATTAATAACATAGGTTTGAGCTATCAAAATAACAAATAGCACTCCAAGTTAGCATTAAAAAAATACCTTGATTAAATAATAGTATAACATAGTTTCAAGAAATGCATTGAGTGGAAGATAAATGGATAGCATTCAAAATGCTTCTGTAGAAACAAAGAAATCAACCAGAGAGTACAGAAACTGCAAATGCCTTCAGAGTGCAATAGAGGAATAAATCCAAAATCAAATGGCGTACTTTTGCTATAGCCCATTCGCCCTAGCATCTTTCAAAAGTTCCACAAAACAAAAGTAACAGGCAATTCAAGAGCAGTATAATCTATCAGTTCACTTAACATAATATCAAACAACCTAAATTTGATCATAGTCTAGTCCTTGCTTTGGACAATACACCCACAATGTCGCAAAAGAACCCAACTTCTCCTCAGCAACAGTAGTTATTGTATTGTGTTCTGTAAAGTCAATTGGGAACATAGATATTAAAGATATATCTTGAACAAAATGGTCAACGAAAAAAGGGGGAAAAACATCCTAAAATACATCGCTTTAAGGGTTTTCAGGAGTGTCATGCTGCTGCTCATTGTTATTGGCATTAGCTGCCTTTTCTTGATCTAGCACACGTCCAGTGAGAGCATCAACAGGGCGAGTATCGCGTGGTCCACCTTTACGCCCCATTGCCACCATCGGAGGTGGGGGCAGCATTCCAGCTCGGAATAGAAGCCGCTCCACGGGCTCCGAAGGCTGAGCTCCAACAGAAAGCCAATACCTAAAGAACAAAAGAGAAACCAACACTATAAGAAAAAAATGACCAGATGTTTCTCATCTCTGTCACATTAAATTGAAAAAGAAGATCCTAGGGATTAATTAACAGTATCAGATCATCCAACCAGAAACACTTCTATATCTTCCTCATAAACAACTAAATTAATTCCAATCTTACAATTACTTTTCATTAACCATATTATCCACCGGCTTTTCCAATCCACTAGGGAGCCTAGCTGACCGGTAGATATGAGGTGGGTGGGTTGGATGGCTAAAAGAGAAGGAAAGAGGAAAAAAAGATGGTGGGTTCAATCACCTCTGCCGACAAAAATTAACATTCTAAGAAACTAACATTTGTCGATATTCCAATAATAATAAAAAAAAGCTAACCACTTTTAATGGGATCTCCCCTCCAACCACATTTCTATCCACAAAACTCAAAAGTGAAACTTTACTTCAAGAGACCGAACCAGTTTCACTTGGACGAAATAGCTACTTAGATATAATTCAATGATAAGAAAAACAAATGTTTAAAATATACGATAGCAACGGTCACCTATTGATTACCCCCAAATTGACATAGAAAGAGTCACACTTACTTCACTCTGTCGAAGTTGAGACCCATTCTCTTGCCACCATCTTGACCTGTAAGCTTCAAATTAAGTCATCTTTGGGAATTAGAAAAAAGCACAAAATGAAAGGGGAATAGTGAATTGAGAAGGAACCTGGTAAGGGATTGTAGTAACCGAGAACTTCGAGGTGTTTGCCATCTCTAGGGGATCTGCTATCAGCGGCCATAACCCGATAGAAGGGTTTGTTCTTACATCCCAACCGGGATAGCCGAATCCTCACCACCATTTTCGAACCCTCGTCTTCTTCCAAACCTTATCGATCGTGCAGAGAAGAGAGAACCACACTCAACAATAGGGTTCTGGGTTTAGTTGCTAAACGACACTTCGTTCTGGGTCTGTGTCGTTCGTCACTTTTGGGGCCGATCGTTTTGTTATGGACCTTTTTCATTTTGTTTAATAAATGGATAAACATGGAAATTAAGAAATATGTATAAAAAAATAGAGAATGTCAAAGATTATATTTGAGGCACTTTTGAATGATAAATGTAGACACATTTCTCAAAAAAACAAAAAATTTAAATTCACCATTTTATGAAAATTTTATGAAAGACTAATTCCTAAATTTAATAGGATTATTTTAGACCAAGAAAAATATCTTATTTAAGTCTTGTGTATTATTTCAGTAGTTTGAAGGTAAAGAAAATGTAAAATAACATTAACAAATAAATTTATAATATTAAATATTAAAAAAATGTGTAAAAAACATTCAAATAAAATTGAAAAGGTTAAAGAAATACATATATTAGATAAGAATAAAAAGGTCAATATTTGCTCCATTGAAACTGAATAAAACAAAAGGAATAAAAAGTGTTGGTAATTAATTATTTTAAAATAAAATAACAAAAATAAAATTGAAAATAATAATAGATTAAAAATAAAGCAAATGT
>PYAF01003932.1:960638-993242 GCA_007407185.1 Glycine tomentella | reverse complement strand
TTAATAAATGAATGATTGAATTGATATATGTCATTTAATAAGAATCTTACAGGAAATCAAGAGTTATTAAGTGACGCAGAATAAACCTTTTATATAATATAATAATAATATATAGTAGATAGTAGAATAAAATAATATTCAAAAAAATTAAGATTAATTAGATGTTTATTATGAGAATCATGATTTATAGGAAAGTCAATTCCTAAAAATATATAAAATATGTTTAATTAGTCTTAATATATTTTTTGGAAATTAAATAATTTAAAATAAGTAATTAAAAATTTCCACAACTCAAAAAAGTTGAATTTCTGCTTTCCTCTTTGGGAACGTTTCTTGATAATGTTTTTGCGAAAAGTGAGTCTCAAGAATCATATTTTTTTGTTAATCTTTTTTTATTAATTACAAATCAAACATGAAAAATCATAATTTCCTACTTTTAAGATTCCTGAAAAATTAATAATTTTTTGTCTATCAAATGCGCCTGTGAGTAAGATTAAGATTATAATTATTATGATCACTGTTACTTTTATATATTAAGATTAAGATAAGATTATTATTATTATTATTATTATTAGTAAATACTATAAATAAATATTAAAAATAAATAAAGGTAACGGATTGGTTTGGTTTAAAATGAGGGAGAGGAGAAGGAGGATTGGATTTAGACGCCATCGTCAAACCCTTTTCACTTCTCTCTAGGGTTTTAGCACTGTTTGGTTTTGTTCTTACTTTCTGCCTCTCTCAGTCACACACCTTCTCGATGACCAACGACAGCATCGCCGAGACAGATCTCACTTCTGGTTCGCATCTCCTTCCTCTCACACTTCATTCTTTTCTTGCTTTTTCTCAATCATCTTTTTGTTTCCCTCTCTGTGCAGCTCTCAATGAAGAGAATCGCGCCGACCTAGTCAATGCTCTCAAGGTTTCTCAATCCCTGAAATATGAATTTTTACTTTTTTTTTTCTGCTTCTCTCATGTAAAAAATTGAAGAATGATTGGATTCTTTTGTGTGTGTTGCTGGAAAGCAATTTTTATGGTTTTGTTTCTGTGTTTGGGTAATTGGTTAATGTATTATTATGTAATTTGTGGGTGTTTTGAATTTTGTGTGCAGAGCAAGATTCAGAGTCTGGCTGGGGCGCATTCTGATGTTCTAGAGACTCTGTCCCCGAATGTCAGGAAGCGTGTTGAATCTCTTAGAGAGATTCAGGTATATCCTCATTCCTCCAATTGTAATTTTTTTCAGTTTTGATGCTACTACTGTGGGTTGCTTATTCTTTATCTTTTTGTTGGTTTATTGTATAGTTTATCCATTCATATGAACATTTTATTAGTGAAATCATTATGATGTTGATGCATCTAAAGATCACATTTTCATAGGGATAATTGGTTTCTAGAGTTTCTGATTTCTGTTGGACTTTTGTATGATCAGAAACTTAGCTTTGGCTGAGGCGAACCATTTTTGCAATGTTGTAAAATTCTTTTTCATTGTTTCATTTGTTTTTCATGGCTTTTTTGTTTGTACCCTGACTACTTATCTATATATCTAAAGATGAGTGAATGTGGTGTTGCATAATGTCAGCTTCTTAATTTTTTTTATGGGACTTTACAGGGTAAACATGATGAACTAGAGGCAGACTTCTTGAAGGAGAGAGAAGCTCTTGAAGCAAAGTACCAAAAAATGTATCAGCCATTGTACACAAAGGTATCCCGAGGATTCTGTAATGTAGAGACTTGCATATGATGTTTAAGTTATCTTTCTCTGTGTTGCATAATTCGGTTGCATAATCTGCTTCTCATGGATACCAAACTCGATGATTTTTTTCTTTCTGTTATTCAATTTGAGCATACTTAATGTTCTTTAAATCTGTTTTGAAATTCTTGATTTTGATTTGTATTGGATTGTTTGATTTTTTTGATTAATAGATTTGTCACTGAACTTATTATAAATGGATGCAGCGCTATGAAATCATAAATGGTGTTACTGAAGTGGAAGGGGCAGCAAATGAAACAGATGATTCAGAAGAGGATAAAGGTAGTAGCAATAGAAATGACACCTTATTCTTGTGTTGTTTCAATTCTCTGAAGCAATTTACCTGTGACTTGTGTAGAGAAAGGAGTGCCTTCTTTTTGGCTCAATGCAATGAAAAATAATGATGTGTTAGCTGAAGAGGTTAGTCAATGGTGTTCCTACTGTTAACTTCTCCCCCCCTGAATGTTCTGATTTCTGAGTTTTGCATCAAAGTTACATTTTTAGATGGACCAATAAAATTGCTTTATTGGTGATCCTTTCACTGCTTCTTTATTAACTAGATTTCAGAGCGTGATGAAGGTGCTCTCACGTTTCTTAGAGATATCAAGTGGAGCAGGATAGAAAATCCTAAAGGATTCAAGCTTGATTTCTTCTTTGATACCAATCCTTACTTTTCAAATACCGTCTTGACAAAAACATATCATATGATTGATGAGGATGAACCTATATTGGAGAAAGCACTTGGGTATGGTGTTCATTTTACATGATGCTATTATGTAATCTGTTTCCATTGTTTACAATCATGTTGAAAAGGTCTGGCTTGATGTTGATTAAGGTTTTGTTGCTGTCTTTTCTTTAATAGGACGGAAATTGAATGGTACCCGGGAAAATGCTTGACTCAGAAGGTTTTGAAGAAAAAGCCTAAGAAGGGTTCAAAGAATGCTAAACCAATTACCAAAACTGAAAGCTGTGAAAGCTTCTTCAATTTTTTCAAACCACCAGAAGTCCCTGAAGATGATGTTGACATTGATGAAGATTTGGTATGACAATCTTTCTTGATAAACCTAAGGCTAAAAATAAATATGAAACTTTTGTCTATTGCTATAATAACTTGATTTTTTCAACAGGCTGAGGAACTTCAGAATCAGATGGAACAAGATTATGACATTGGGTATGCCTAATTGCTACCTTTTGCTTGTATGAATTATAGCTACCTTATATTTTTATTGTCTAAGCTGTTGCTTGCTCATCTTATGCTGTCTAAGCGTAACTGTTGCATCTGTATTCTTGAATATATTCTTAGTTAATCTTGATTCTTGTGTAGGTCAACATTAAGAGATAAAATTATCCCTCATGCTGTATCATGGTTTACTGGGGAGGCCGCTCAGGGAGATGAGTTTGAAGACCTGGAGGATGATGAGGATGATGAAGAGGAGGATGAGGATGAGGATGAGGATGATGACGATGAAGATGAGGATGACACTAAGACTAAAAAGAAGGTATAATGTTAATTGATATTGCATGTTGAAACCTTGATTTATTCTTTATTCAATGTTTGAATGTGAATTAATGCATTTATTTTTTACCTGCACGGTGTTGTCAATTTCCTTTGGAATGTTGCTGCAGTCATCTGCTGTTAAGATATTTTGATTTTGTTATCTGATTGAAATTATATGGACACATGATTTCACCCGATAGTGCGTTTTCTGTTTTAAATTTGTTTGCTTGATGTTGTATAGTTTCCATTCTCTTTATTTTTCATGGCTCTAGTCATTGCAGTCCTGATTTCCATTTTGGGTCTTCAGAAGAGTGGTAGGGCACAGGTTGGTGATGGTGAGCGACCTCCAGAGTGCAAGCAGCAGTAATTGTTTATTTCTTCGGAGTGTCATGTGGCTGATGGGTGTTTTTGAGGTCCTATGGTGCCTGATGGAAAAGTGGGTTTCAATTTCATCCAATTTTTCATGGTTCTTGATTCATTTTCCTCCCTAGATCCTATAGTCTGAATTTTTTTAGTCGATTTCTCCTTTTTCCCATATTTTGGGAGAATGTGGTTATATATTTATAGTCAGGGATGCTGTGATTTGTTACTGTTGGAATTTGTACGTCATTCCAGACACATCAAATATATTATAGGTTGTGCTTTGTTTCTATAAGTTTTCTTATTAATTTATTTATTCACAATTTTGTTAACTTGAATTAGTATTGAGGCAAGAAGTTCATTTTCCCGCCTGCTTTTTGTCCATTTCTCCAAGAAATCGCAGGTCTTCATTTTCAATGCTAAACTTAAGGGTTAAGTATGTTTTTAGGCTTGCAAATAGGGCAATATTTACTCATTTACTCTGTCCTTAAAAAAATGATTTTTAAAAATACCGTACAAGCATAGGAGGCCCATTTTAGAGATCTGCGTCTGGCTGTAATGTTTTTGAATAAAAATTAAAGTAATAAGGTGTCGCAGTTGTACTCTAGCAAGGTTGCTCCTGGAGTCCTTGTAATTAATGAACATAAGATATTGAAACATTTAGAATATAGTCCTGATATTTAATATATACTTAACATGGTAGAAACCTCATGAAAGCATTAATTGGCTGCCTAGAACTATGGTGAAAGGTAAGGACATGCCTGAAGAGTAAGCGTACTATTATGTCATGCCTGAAGAGTAAGCGTACTATTATGTTGTGTCACCAAAAAATTGTTCTAGTTCACAATAAATCTCGATATCCTTTATAGCAAGATCTAGTGCAGTCTAAAAAATAAATCACATTTCCCTCCATCTGAAGACCACCGTTGCAATAGGGGTGCCATATAGAGTGAAAGGTTCAAGGAATTCAGCTTTTCTCTAAACACCATGAGAGTAAAAGAAAATAATATTTTGGTTTACAATTGAGTGAACAATAGTTGGACCAAGTGTGATAAGAGTCTATAAAGTTCATTAGCTCAATCATATTGGCATGATAAGGGCAAAAAGGATAGACTTACTACCCCTATGGGGGCAACAATCTTGAAGCATTATTTAAATGAAAGCATGGTTACCTGGCAGCACAAAAATGTTGCATGAGATAGAGATTTTATTTAGTTTTATAAATACAATATGATTGTAGAAACTAGAAAACACTGGATGAGTTAAATAAATGCAAATAAACGATCATACATATAAGAATATCCGTAGACCCGGTACGTGTGATTTTGAGTTAAGGTATATTGTTAAACTTATGCGTTTTTTTTTTTTTCTGCCCATATTACTTTTGGAATGACCATTTCAGAAGCAATTCTGAAAATGGCGAAAGTTACTCTTGTTAGAAGAGTTTTTCATAATGGTTTGATCGGCTTAATATTTTGATATGATGCTTGGTACTTGAGATAGAATTTGTATTGTCGGCTGGAACTTGAATTTGGATGAATAATCCCAGGTTACTACCAAAAAACCTTAGAACATAGAAAAAGGAGTATATTGATATTGAAATTTATACCTGAAGGAAAAAAGTATTGAAAATGGGGATAGAATCCAAAAATCATCCATCCTTAGGCCGATTCTAGTGTTTTACTCTAGAAGTTTAGTAATTTAATATTGATCCTCAATTTATAATTGTGACACAAATTTCCCAGGTCGATGCACTAGTTAAGAAGTAAAGTACAACTCTACATTTTTCATTCTTGATAAATAGGAATTGAAAACAAATACTAAAATGTTTATAACAACTCATGCATTTACCTAACATGTAATTTGGAAAACAAATGATAAATTATTAAATATTTGAAATTCATGAACGTAGATGTTGGGAGATAAATTTTAGTACATCTCAACACATTTTTCAGACATAAATTTATCAACAAAATAATAATTACAACAAGATATACGCATTTTTCTGGGTCAACTCAATAAAAGACCTAAAAAAATTTCATGGGCCAGGCCCAACAAAGATGCTACGCACACGAACCCGGAAAACAAAAATAATTGTCTCCTTGGAATTTGGAAATTTGCAATGGCAGTGGAAATTGAAAATGGAGGGAAAGCAAGCCCTAATTCATTGCACCAACATAAAATTAAGTAAAAAGAAGAAAAAAAATGACATTCCAGTTTACTACTTCACACTGCATACATCATTTCTGAACAAAAATAAAATAAAATAAAATAATTCCTGTTTTGGTGCTTCTTTCTTTTCCATGGCGAGTCTGCTTCGCAACGCTAACACTTCCGTCCTCAAACGTTCTCTCTTCCACTCCGACCTTCTAACGGTGATGCATCACATGCTTTATATTTTCCTTTTTTTTTTTTTATAAAGAATATTCCCTTTTTTAAATAAACAATGTTATTTTTTTTTTTTTGAATTGGTGCGTGAATGAATGATTGATGATTTTTTTGTACCCTTTTGGTTGCAGCGCTTTTGCTTTAAACCGGGAGTATTGGGCACGTCTCATGTTTTAAGCTTTTCAACTCGTAAGGGTTTTTTCAAAGTGTCATTTTTCTTTTATTTTCTAACATAACTGTCTGTTGGAACCACCAATATATTTTCATTTTGTTGTGTTGAATGTTGAATTAGTAGATAGTTGTTGCTGTGAACCAAACAGGAACTGAAAAATGTGCATTTTTTTTATTGTTTATTGCATGATTTTGTGCATTTTAGTCATAGTAAGCACAGTTACTGGCTTAGGGTTTGCTGCTTTTTTCATCCTGCAAGATTTTTGTTATTACTATTTTTTTGAGTTGTTGCTTTTTTTGGAGTTTGTGCTGATTTTAAGTTGATGATGTTTTTAATTTTTTATACTCTTGAAGGTAAAAGGAGGTCTAAATCAGATGGAAGTGACTCAGGTGAAGAGAACATGTCTAAGAAAGATATGGCATTACAACAAGCTATTGATCAAATCACATCTGCATATGGAAAGGGATCTATCATGTGGCTTGGTCGTTCCGTGGCACCAAAAAATGTACCTGTGGTGTCTACTGGTTCTTTTGCTCTGGATATAGCACTTGGGGTTGGAGGTCTTCCAAAGGTATCCTTGTGTCTATGTTTTCTGTTGTACCTGAAACAATTTGAACTCTCTCTCTCTCTCTCTCTCTCTCTCTCCCCCCCCCCCCCCCCCCCCCCCCCCCCCCCCCACTTTTAAATATATTGAATAAGTTCTCTTGCTGATGACAAGATTCTTTTTTGGTTTGGGGTGGGTGGGTTAATTTGTTAATTTTCCATACATATTTCTTGTGTATTTGCCAATTACAATTACACAACTTTATCTGTTCTTTTGAAAATATTAATGTATGTTTCAGTTTATAAGGCCATTATCTCTTGTTAATGTTCTTAACAGATTGTTTGGGTTTCAATAGTTTAGTTTGTGTATATTGTGAAAAAGCAATGAGAGAAACAATCTTATGTTTCGTCATAATAGGACCTGCAGATCGCAGATTGACATGGGAGGAATTGGATCATATGATTGAACCCAAAGAAGCCCATAGTTTGAAAACTTTATTCTATAAGAAAGTGGGGCCAAGGGAGAATTAGTTAGTGACATGGCAGTTGGTACCACATTTGGGGGAATTCTGTCAGAATATTGGATTTAGGAAGATAGTGAGAGAAGGCGGGAGTCATTGGGGGTACAGTATTGCACGGTTAGTAGAGTTTCTCTGTGGACGAGCTATAGGCTCTTGTTTACTGTTTTTCCTTGTCTGTAAGAGCTATATCAGCTCCGTTTCCTATTTCAAACAGTTAGACTGAAAATTTTCTATTATTTCATTATGCAACTGCTTTATTCTGATCATTATATGTAACTTAACTGTGATGTCTGTAGGGGCGTGTTGTGGAAATATTTGGTCCAGAGGCTTCTGGGAAAACAACTCTTGCTTTGCATGTGATTACGGAAGCACAAAAGCTAGGAGGTTATCTTTATATGCAATTTTTGATTTTTGGAGTGATAATTGAAATGTCTATTGCTTTTGGTTTTATTAGATTTACAATTTACATTCAACTTGTCTTTTGTAAATATGACCACAACAGTAATTTAGTGATCATTTGTAGGCTGTTACAATTGTTTTAATAATTTTTCCATTCCCTTTTGTGTGGCTGAAGTAATACTTTGGATGGATGCTTTTTGTTTTCTTATTGTTATGATTTTTAATAAATGTCTAAATCATTTTCTAAAACACTCTTTTAACTATTATTATTTGGAAGTGGAAATTTGGTGTTTTAATCCATGCATTGCAATGGTTCTTGTTTTTATCAATCCCTACTTCAATGAGCCAATTTTGATAAACTTTTCCACAAACATTGATAGGAGAAAAAATAAAAGGAATCAAGGAGCTATAATGAATCAAATTTTTTTGCACAACTTAAAATCAATTTATTTACCGTAATTTTTTCAGAAGTTCTGTCATTAACTGCTATGTAAGCACCTATAAACTTAAGAGAGATTGGCATTCTATTCTCTGAAAAGTCTTAACAATAGGATTTCACAACTAAAAACTCTCATAAGTTAGAGGCTAATCCTAGACCAATAATTTGTAGGTGCTTCCAGATTTTCAGTTGGATAAACAGGGTTGTGTCCTAACCTCCCCAATTGTCATACTTTTTAGTAAAGAAAGGAGTTTGTTTGTATAATTTAAATTTTACAGAAAAGTTATCTTTGGGGGCTATGTTAATTTTGGCTTATGTTCCCATAAGTTTAATAACAAGAAGGATGTATATTTTTGTTACTGTTTAACTTGTTAATAGTATATCTGTTAATTAATTTGTTTGTATCATGCAGGCTACTGTGCCTTTGTTGATGCTGAGCATGCACTTGATAAGACACTTGCAGAGTCAATTGGTGTAGATACTAAGAACTTGCTTCTCTCACAACCAGATTGTGGTGAACAAGCACTTAGCCTTGTGGATACCTTAATCCGGAGTGGTTCAGTTGATGTAATTGTTGTTGATAGTGTAAGTATGGAACTCTGCATGTTTTGTTTTTATTAATACGTATGTGTGTGATTGTTGATTGTCTCTCCATGTGCACATGGTGTGAAAGTATTAATACACCCTATTAAATGCTTTAAATCATGGTAGTTGAATCGGGATTCAAATCATGAATCGGAAGGCTCATTTTCTAAATTGTGAATCGAAAGATTCATGATCAATAACAAAACATAGCATATGCAACTAACAAAAACATATTAAAGCATATATTCATGATCAATAACTAAACAAATGTAACTCTAGGAGCATTAGTTTTGTTAAGTCTGAGTTTGTAAAGCCTTTATTTTAGTAGAATAGAAACGAAAGCAATTAAATAGCTATATAGAGTACATGCATTAAATGAGTGAGCAACAAATAAAATAGTGGAGTAATCAAACAAGATAAGTTCAGAAATGTTCTTCCAATTCATTTTCATTTAATAAGTTAAGCTTAATATGGTTTTTGAATTTTTTCATGAGAATTGGTGAAAGAAAACTAAAATAAGAATCCTTGAATGTTGTGAATCATAAGATGCAAGATTCACATGATTCATTCATGTATCGTAAGATACAAAGTCTTTTAAGATTCATCTTAGGATACATATCGGTAGATAGTCGAATTGTAAGATTCTGATAACTATGCTTTAAATTACTTAAAAAAGTAAATATTGAATGACTATTGTCATGTGTCAGTATGTATGTATATAATGAAATAATCCTAATGTAAGTTACGCACTTGGAGATATTTGTTCTGCCTGTATTGTGGCAAATAATGTGTTTGATTGCAGGTTCTTGGGAGCCTGAAATATGTGATGTGGATACTGTTCGGAAATGACACATTTTTTAGCATAGACAGTCTAATTTTAGTTAAAATATTTTACTATATATATATATATATATATATATATATAAACGTTTTTAGCTTTGATATGGTCTGGAACTTAAGATGATTTCATTGATATCTTGTTTTACTGGGTTAATGTTCTTAACTTACATAAGTTGCGATAGTGTCTTCAACTTTTTGCTATGTTTCCATTTATAGGTAGCTGCTCTTGTTCCTAAAGGCGAGCTTGATGGGGAGATGGGTGATGCTCACATGGCAATGCAGGCTAGGTTGATGAGCCAGGCTCTTCGGAAATTGTGCCATTCCTTGTCACTTTCACAGTGTATATTAGTTTTTATAAACCAGGTATCAGCTACAGTTTCATTTGTCTGTCATCATGTTTTTCCTATGACAATTTGTGAATATTTATGTATTTAAGTTGAGCAATTTAACATGCATAACAAATTTATGTTTGGGTTGGGCTAGCCTGATGTGTACTAATTCCATCTTGGTCCACGACTATATTTTCTGGACCTTCTGAGCCAGAGTGGTTCACTTTCCATTGTGGTTGGGCTTGGTTAGTGTCTGACAGTCAATGTGCTGTTAGGTTTGTAATTATGAGTTTGCTGTTGTAATTCGTATATGTTTTATAAACTGGATTGTTATGGTGTAATTAAATGCTTGTTCCCTTTCTAGCTTTTTTTGCTGGTGTTTTTTCCTATTTAATATCATTTAGCCAAGCTACATTTCACTCTTTTTCCTAATAAATTGAAGGTTAAATGATCTATTTGGTCCTTTATCTTATTTTTTTAATTCAGTTTGGTCTTTTATCTTTTAAAAAGTTCAATTTGGTCTTTTATCTTATTTTTTTATTTCAGTTTAGTCCTTCATCTTTTTAAAAAGTTTATTTGATCCGATATCTTATTTTTTTGGTTTAGTTTGATCCTTTAATTTATTTATTTTTGTTCAATTTGGTCCTTCAATCCATCTAAGACTGACTTCATTAATCATTTAAAAATGAACTTATTTAGTTCAGTTTTCTCCCCTTCCCTCCACTTGATTTTTAACAAAAAAAAATTCATTCTTAAATGTTTAAAAACGTTAATCTTAAATGGATTGAAGGACTAAGTTGAACAAAAAAAAGATAAATGACCAAAATAAACTTTAAAAAAATAAAGGACTAAAATGAACCCAAAAAACAAGATAAATGACCAAAATGTACATTTTAAAAGATAAAGGACCAAACTGAACCAAAAATATAAGATAAATGACAAAATTGAACTTTTTAAAAGATAAAGGGCCAAATTGAACCAAAACAAATAAGATAAAGGACCAAGTAGGTCATTTGTCCTAAATTGAATCATGTGATACTGATCTATTTGGACTGATGTATTGGTGTGCCAGTTTCCATTTGCTAGTTGACCAAATTTGTAAATTTGTAGAGAGTTGAGCTTGCTCTGCGAGGTCTACATGATTGTGCTTGATTGAGATAGTTGTTTGATCCTAGGGAATGTTCTTGACATACATGTTATTAAATTTTACTGTGGTTTATATATTGTGTAAGAATGTATGTGTATCTTTTCTTTTCGATACAAGTATTTTTGTTGAAATTTCTTTGAGACTTGAGAGAAATGTTTATCTTTTAATTATGAGAATTCTTGTGTATGCTTCTCCAGGTGAGGTCAAAGATTTCTACTTTTGGGGGATATGGCGGGCCCACTGAAGTTACTTGTGGTGGTAATGCACTGAAGTTTTATGCTTCTGTGCGGCTAAATATCAAAAGAATTGGGTTTGTCAAGAAGGGTGAAGAGGTACAAATCATCTTTAAATTCTTCCCTTTGCATCCTGCATTACTATTGTCATGCCTGTTCAAATAGGATGGTTTAAAATAAACTTGAGTAAATATGTGAACTCTTCTCTTCCCAATGTGTCGTACCTATATAATTATACAAGTACTCTAACAACAGTTAGATTGAAGGATCTTTATTATTTGTTCGTTGGATGCAAGATTGTTCTAATGCTGACCCTCAAACTAGTTTTCTTACACTTAAGGGCCTGTTTGGACTTTGGGTAAACTTTTTCGGAAACACTTCTAGTAGAAGAAAATAAGAAGAAAAAATGAAATGAACTTCGTCATAAACTAATTTGTAAAAGCTCTCTCATATAGCTTTTCAAATAGATGTTTTTTAACTTATGCATACGCTAATTATAACTTGTGGAGAAATTCATTTCATTTTTTTTTTATTTTCTTCACTACAAGTGATTTTGGAATAGCTTATCCAAACAGGCCCTTAATCTTTTGTATGTGGTCTCTGCTTGTGTAATATTTCACAGCTGCAGGTCTTATTATAACTTTGAACACATTAGGGTCTAATATATGGTACGAGTAATATCCTTTATGGCATTTTATTATTATGCAGACTTTAGGAAGTCAGGTTCTTGTCAAGGTTGTGAAGAACAAGCATGCCCCTCCATTTAAAACTGCACAGTTTGAGATTGAGTTCGGCAAGGGTATAAGTAGAGAAGCAGAGATCATAGAGTTGAGTGTAAAATACAAAATCATAAAGAAGGGTGGTTCATTTTTTGAATATAATGGCCGGAATTTCCATGGCAAGGATGCTCTAAAGAGATTCTTGGCGGAGAGCGATGGAGTACAAGAATTAGCAACAATGCTCAGGGAGAAGATTCTTAATGCTGAGCCAGAACAGGAGCAAGAGGAGCAGGAGATGATTGGAAATGTTATGGAACTAATGGAAGAAATGGTATCACTTGATTCCACTGATGAAGCAGCTGCTCGTGCTCCTGCCCCTGTTGCTGCAGAAGCATAAATTTGCAAATAACCTCAAAATATGGGGTGGTCTAATCTCCCTGCTTCTAAAATATATCCTACTCAAAAGTGCCCTCACAGATGAAGGTGGCTCTAAAAGGTAAAAACAACGGATTCCTCATCCTTCCTAGTTTTGAACACTTTTCCTCCTTGCGAGCACGAGGCACATTACCTTTGTAAATTGAAATTTTTGGTCATTTTATGCGACCCACGAGTCATGTGGCGTCTAAGTTTTGTGACTGGAAGGAAAAGGCCATCTGATGAGGAAGGAACCAAGGGCCCTAGGCTGATCAATATTTAAGTCATTGCTGATTGCTTAGAAGGGGATATTAATCTTCACTTTATATAATTGTCTGTGTATATGTATTCCTTGCAGTAAGATTTTGCATGCATTTATGCCTCCAGCTAATTAAAATTATTAGATGAAGGTCTGTCAGATCATCTTATATCAGTTAATTAGACTTATTTATGTCTTAATTATTAGCTTTAACAAAAGTGATTTGATTATTACACCAAATTAGTTCATCAACAGATCTACTATGCTGAAAAATCAATTTGTTAATGTAACAAATCACTGCATTTTGAAAAAAGCCAAGAGTGCGTCATTTGTGTTTGTGTGCATCAGTTGAGCATAAAAAGAATTTGTGGTTTAACTGAGGATATATATTCATAATCTAACAAATTAACGTGACATTATGACAAACATTTCCCATTATGTAATTTTGTTGTTTCTACTTTCTACATTGTTACATTCAACATTAGTATCAACAACACTTTCAATTTAAGTTAATTGGAGTCGGTAATAGATGGACTCAATTATAGATATGAGGAAGTTGAAAAAAAAAAAAAAGAGGGAGGAGAAGAAAAAAGGGAAATAAGATAAAAAAAATAGAAGGGTGAAAGAAGAAGGAAAAAATAAAGAGGAAAATAATTAAAAAGGAATTGTATGGAACATAAATAATAATGTGTCTAATTCTTCTCTAAGTTTATAACTTTTTTTCTCCTTTATTCTAATATACGTTTGAATTTGTGTATAAAATAATTTTCAATTAGTGTTCGAATTTGATTAGTGTTGGAATTTTGAAATCGTTCGTCTGAAGTCAAAAGAAAAATCCGCAAACATAAGGAAAAAAAGGTTGTGTTAGCTTACATTGTAAATTCAAAGAAACGCTACCTAAGATGTAAAATGTGAATTAATTAAAGGATTTGGATCAATTTCTAATGTTGAATAAAGCATGACTTATCATTTTTTTTTATTGACAAATAAAATTTTATTAAAAGCCAATTTCAAGAACAAGCTGTGCCCAAAATAGACAAATAAAATTTTATTAAGCTACCTACCAAAATTTTATTAATAGCATAAAATTTTTTTGACTCGTCATTGGGTAGGTTTGGGTTGAAAAATATAAATCCGAGAACTGAATCATAATTGGTTTGATTTGTATTTGAAGTAAAAAGATCCAATTACCCAACCAATTTACTTGGTTTGGTTTGAATTGTTGGGTTTATTAAGCCAATTTAATTTGATAAGCACCCGTACTGTTTATGTGTCTAGCGGAAGGTCACATGGTCACCGTGATATCCAATAATTGATGTGGTGCCATGCCAATATGTGACTTTCAAATTTTTTTGAGTTCTAAAATGAGTGCTATTTATATGTCCTAATATGAATTTAGGGATTGAAACAATGATATTAAATTTTGAAGGGATGAAAAACAATAAAAAAAGTTCTCTCTTTTTCAGGGAAAAATATTCAATCCAAAATAATTTATAATTTCATATCTGCAAAGTGAATAATAACACTTTAAATTGCTACCGTGAAAATTCAATAAAAAAAACATAACATGAATTATTGTCATCGCCTACAGATACATGGACCTAAATTATTTTATTATGACCAAGTTGTCAAGAATTATACAATGAACAAAAATATTGTACCCATAGGGGTATATCACCCTTGACCAGGCTAGAAGTCAAAGGCTAGGAGGGTTGATATCTCCCCTTCAATGTAACTAAGCATCTTGAGTAGGGTTGATATCTCCAAGGCAAGTAAACCACCCTTCGGATAAGGCTGGATACCCCCTAGGTCATCGCCAAAAATACCTTCTTATTTGATACATACCCTTATGGCAAGATACCCTTCTTCGGTTATGACTATGCAAGGAGCTCATTGAAGATGAAGAGAAGATTACTTAAAGATAATATAATTACCATTAAGATCTCGTTAGCATATACTCACGAATTAGCATTTTTATTAACTTTAAAGGTAAGACTCATAAATATGTGTATATAAAGAATGAAATTCTCTAGATATCACACATTATTGATTATCATTTCCTACTCTCATATATTATATGTATTAAAAATGTTTATAAAAAAAATAGGAGTGCCATCCTGTGCAATATAAAAAACCAGGTTGTGACTTGTGAGTATAATTTCCTCCCTCCAATTTCCTCCAATCCATTCAATATGCTCTGAAATGATGTCACTCATCAAGTTAACATCACATCATCATCTACTTAAATCTAATTTCTACCTCAGGATTAGTCTACTGTCCTAGTTCCAACTTCCAAAGATGAATTGCGTTCAATATCAAGGTTTCGGGTATTTGGGGACCAATCTTATTGTTATCACGCAATTGTTCAGACATTAGGTAAGTCAAACTTGAAATTTTTGCTATGATTTTTCGAATTTTCTGATTGACTAAATATTGTTCAGAAGTAGGGATTATAATGGGTATAATCGACCCAATAAAATAAAGGAGTTGGGTTCACGGTTTTGAGCGAGTTAAATTTGTATTAACTCGATTCACTCGGGTTAGATATTAAGTTGTCTTTTTTTTTTTTTTGTTTTTTTTCATAATTTTTTTACATGGGTTAGATATTAATTTTAGAAATTACATATATTTGACTCGATCTAATTAATCAAAAAAATAAATGTAATATTACCTTCTTATATTATTTTAGTTTTTTTTTATCACAAAACAATTGATGTTTTAAAATTTCAAAGTTTAACTAATATTTTTTTTAAATATATCCTTATTTAATATCTCACTACCAGTGATGTAGATATTAAAGGTAAAGTATAAAATGACTTCCAAAAAAAAGATAAAGCATAAAACAAGACATTTTAAAAAATATAATAATATTTTATATCTATTAAATATATCTTAATCTATACGTATCAAATTTAAACATTTAAAGGCATGAGAAAGAAATATATTTGAATAAATATTCTTTGTAGAATAATTGTTATTTTTAAGAAAATATATTATTTTTCAATTTTATAATTTCTGATTTTTCCTATTTTATGATTTTGTACTTACTTTTTTATTATTTTAAATTTAATTGGGTTGAGATAAATGAAATTATTACCAAAATGAAATTTAATTCAAACCTAACCCGATCTAATCATTTTTAATTAAATTAGTTTAGATAAATAATTTGAAACAAAATAAATTTAATTATGGAAAAGGCACTCTATAGGGGATTATTTATCTTTTCTTGTCTAGGATCCGATTCCTATTCCTTCTTATTTGTGTCTAAATATGAATATTCAAAAAATATCAATAAAATTATTTTTTTTAACTCCTTGAAAAATCCCATATCTTAGTTTTTATTTTTTCCAACTTAAAATATTTCTGTCATATAATATTTATTGTATATAATACGTAGTGAACAAATAAAAAGAGAGGGAGTCGGAGAATTTGATGAAGAATTTTCCGAAAGTTAACTTGACCTTATTGGTGACCACTCTTATAAAGATGCTAAGAAATTACTAACACCAAAAAATAAGAAGAATTATAAAAGTAAATAACGTGCTTTTCCATATATGCATGTTAGAAGCATTAGCTAGTCCTTGTCTGTTATTTCCATCCCAAAAGGACTCAATTGTCTTGGTCTTATTGCAAGATGACCTCATTAACTATATTAATAAATCTATATATCTAGTCTAATGTTCTGACCCCATTTTTTTTTTTGACGTATAAATTCCTAGGGACAACTAAAATCTCTTAAAAAAAGTGATTATAGCTAAACCCACTGACAAAAACTTACAAATAAAGTTTGGAGTTACATTAAAAATATGTTACTCCTAATCAAAGATTAAGTGGGCTAAGATGAATTCTAATCTCTAAAACTTAAAAAATGACTTATTGGCACAAAATAACGACATTATCTTATTTTAACACCTTAGTGTAGAGGGATTAACTTAAGATTGATGGTTAAAAGTGGTTGACTAGGATTTGGTAATGAAAAAAAAAGATTGGTTTAATAAGAGCTAAATCTAGTCTAATTTTAGTAATTAAATTGATATTTAGGTTAATTGAGGGAAAAAAATATTAGTTCAAGTGTTTCACCCAAATAAAAGTAACATCGTGATTAAAATAATTAATTTTATGTTTAATAAAATTTATTTGGTCATATTTGAAGAATTAATAATACTTTGGAGTTAATTTAAGATTAATTATAAGTATTATAGTGAAAATTAACTAATAAGGATAAAACTATAATTTGACCTAATGAAATTAATTTATAATTTAAATCATTTCTTTTAGTCAAAAAATTATTCACCATATTGGAAGAACATTTTATTTTTCAACTAAATTTGAATAAATTTTGTTTTTCTAGTTATATAAATTAAACTAAGGGGTAAAATTATCCTTTTATATAAAAACGACCTTAGAAAATTTAGAGAAAATTACTACCAGAATATGATGTTAATATTGTAACATTCCTAACCTATGGTAATGATAACACTAAATAAGTTAAATCTCATTGTTTGTGTGAAAGGTACTATGTACGTAGAATATAAAGATGCTTTGATGAGTGATATTCAAGTAGTGGGCCAAAGTCATCATGTAAAGATCGAGGAACCTAACTCTTGAGGCTTAACAAGGACTTGAACCCTTCTAGAATATACATCCTCACTAACACCCACTAAACACTCTTAGAAGAGAAGTAAGATAGAGCACGAAGATTAAGAAGAAAGAAAAAGAGAAAAAGAATAGAAAGAAGAAATCTCACACCCACACAACTAGATATCTTTGTGAGTAGATTTTCTTCTCTTTCCCTTCTTTATTGTCTTGGTTGGTTCCTTCTTCTCTCTTGAGATTTATTGTTGTATTAATTACTATTCATAAGGTTTTAATGATTATTGCATGATATGGATGATTAAGGGGTGATAAAATGATGCTTTTTTTTTAAATTCTACAAAGCATACTGTGAAGTGATCAGAATTTCACAAGAAGAGGATTGAATTGTGACTTTGTCAACTTTTCATGAAACTTTAATCTTTCTGAACTTTTACGCAAGATTACCTTGGTGTTTGGAAAGTCTTGAAACAAAGGTTCAAACACTTAGATATTTCGCCTTTCTAAGTGGTTAGTTGTAACACTCATTATTAAATGTTTGATACGATTATGAGAACCTAATGCCAATCCACATTTGCTTATGTTCAACAAATCATTACATAGATAATATATCTCTTAGCTGTTATGCAAACACAAATTATGTAATGATGATTAAACACTGTTAAAGTTGTTGTGCTGACTGTAGTACTCCGAAAGACATTGTTCAAAATGTTGTTTCCAGTTGCACAAAACTATTTTCATGTTTTATGAAAGCTTTCATTGTTTGATGCATATAATTGAATTGGTATAAGACAGATCTTATTATCATAAACATGATTTAGTTTAGATTGTTATTTTACAAAACAATGTTGCTTGTTATGAAAACCTTCTTATGTATTCATTTTGATGAAAGTCATTCTGATGCTTAAAACATTCTGATGTAGATGTATCATGTATGACAACCAATAACATAATGTAAAGAGGAAGGGAAGAAAGGATTTAACACAGATTTTTATATTGGTTCATTTCAACCTTGGACTTTGTTAGGTCCTCACCCAAATAGATGAGATTTCCACTAACACAACCAACAACAAGTTGAATTTTTACAACTGCCAATCTCTTGTTGGACTTCATAACATCTCACTCACCATAACACCACACTTGGTCTTGGCTTGGAGATAACCCGTCTCAACCAAAACACCATAGGAGAGACAATCTAAGTATTCTTCACTTCTTTAGGTGGGTTTAACCCACAAAATGATTCTCCTCACTATGGGAAGCAAAACCCACTCAACCACGATACCCACTTGGTCATAGGAGAGATAATACAAGCATTTTCACCTCTTCAGGGTACCCCAATATTATTTCACTTTAGCTTCTTAAAGATGTCATCTTAAAGACTCTCTCTAAGCTACTCACATTTCATGGATTCTCGCTATCACTTCTATCACATCCAAATTTAACCTACATGGTTAATTTGGGATACATACAAATTACAAACAAGGAGAATGTGTTTGAGGGGTTTTAATAACTTTACAACACTCATTAGGGTGAATCTTCTTTGAAGATCTAAGCTGTATGCATTCCTATTGCAACCATTCTAAGCTTAGAATGCATAGTGGGGAGAGGAGATGAATTTGGTTTCTGCATAATGTAGGCTATCTCTTACCTTCTCTTTCACGTTTTGCAACTGCCCTTTGTCCTTTTATAGGCCCTACATGTCAAACTAGCCATTATCTAGTTGTTATGACAATTATGTGACTTTTTTTTTTAAGTAGACAGATTGCTTTTAACTTTACAACTATTAGCCCCTTTTTGATTAGTCCATTTGGTGTTGCCATTCTAATGATTAGTTTTTGAGCAACTTTTTAATGGTCTCTCAAAAATACATTCTAATGTTGCTGATGAAGGACCTATTATGATGTAGGTTCCTTCTAATGAAGATAAATGATGTGGAAATGTAGATAGCTCAACTCCATCAATCCAAACACTTCATCACAACACAAATCATTCTAAAGTAGCATACTTCAACATAGGTAACATGTGGAAATTGTTGTTTCTGTTGTGTTAGTGTTCTATCCTTGGTTTAGACTTCACAAAGTCTTTTCAGTCTTCATTTTGATGTTGCACACTAGATCTTCTCAAGTACATGCTTAACTTTCCATTTTTGCATTTTCTAATGCAGTTAGCATTCACTTTTTGATGTGTCTCAGTGTGTGTGACAACATATGGAAAGTGAGATGCTTTCAACCTTAGTTTTCTGATGTGCCCTTAGTATGTGTAGCAACAAATTGAAGAACTGATGCTGTCTTTGAGGTGCATTATGAACCTTTATTAACCATTCTAATGTTCAAAAAGTTAGACTTCAGATCTTCACCATTCTGATGCATATATACTGCATGATTTTGACTTCAATACATCATTTTGATGTAGCCATCTCAGAATCTATCTTGTCTTGATTCTAGTCTGTCATCAGAGTATCATTTTGATGTTCTCATTCTTAGAGTCCTTAAGTACACTATTTTGATGTTGAAACAACTTCATTCTAATGTTGTTTGCTCAATGTAGCCTTTGATAGATCTTCTGAGTAAGGCCTTCTTGATATCTTTGTAACATGATAAAATTGACATCTTTAGAGGAAAACACTGACTTCATCAACAAATGAGGTTCTTTCAAATCTTCTGAAGCTTTTTACTTGAAAGCACAAATGAGACATCCATTCTGAGCATGTTCTGAACTCATCAGAATACTTGTTATGTTCTATTCTTTGTATATGTATCATTTGCAAATATGATGGCCTGCATATTTTCTTGCATACAATGTTTTGCTTTGAGATAGTTCTCTAATGTAGATGGAAAACCACTAACTGTTGTTTTTATAGGAATACTTTGATGAGATGACATGATAGATTTGTATTCCAAACATTCTAGTGTGAGCTTGCTATAGCATGTTGTGCTTGTTATTGCTTTTTATTTCTTTGACCCTTTGAATGGCCAAACTAGCTTTGGTGTATTCATGAAAGTTATATAGAATTTTGTCCTTGAAATTTAGGCACTGGTCTTATGTCATTTGGACAACTACAACATAAGCAGTCTTTAAAGCATTACAGCTATGTTATATTGTGAGGACAAAATAACATCTTTATCTTCATGATCAGTTTCTTCCAAGATAAAAGCATTATTAGCCCACAAATTCTTCATGAAATATGTATATCTTTCTCTCATTTTTTTATAGGCACTGAGATAATCTCAAATTCACTTTTGTAGCTCAACCAGTCTTCAAATTACTGTACACACATCAAATTGTCTAGGAAGATCAAAGTGTGCAACTTCAGGCTCAATTTTATCCATGATCCAGGTTGTTCTAGACCACGACTTGTTCATAAAATTTGAATATTTTTCTTCAAGATTTCCATAGCCACCAAGAATAGCTAAATTGCATTTCTAGAACTCCAAATACAATGTCTAGAATAAACTCATCTTGATGATGAAATTCCATTTTGAGTATGTTGCAGCAATGTTGTTGTTGATGTCATGTTCATTGTGTAGATCTTCATGTCTGCAACATTTTTCTTGTATTTTAGTTGTTAATTACTTCTCATGGCTTGAATTTTTTCTCTTCATCCAGTGAGCATGTTGATTTCTTCATTACAGTACAAAGCCAATGACATTTTGATTCTTCTTTTGAGCTTTCTAGCTTATCGTCTTTTCTGAGTGACTCATGACAACCCTGGCTTTACTTTAATTGATGTTCTCTACAGAACTTATCTTTTCTGAATACACTTAAGCAAACTCATCAGTAAACATAAACTCAAAAGACTTATGATTTATGTTCAGAAGGTTTGTTATAACTAAAACACCAAGGATTTTGGACTCAACATAATGAAGCATTTATTGATGATTGTGGTTGATGGTTAAGCCATAGGATCTCAAATATGTGATTTTTGCCATTTGTTGATTGCTTGTTTACGCTATGAGTGCCTTCACGATGTTGACCTTAGGTTATTCGAGGTCTAGGTTTGGTGCCCCCTGCACCCATGGTAAGCAGGAGGCCTTCCAAAGGTTATGGTAAGGACTTAAGACAATTGTACTAAGCACACGTTAAGTGCGCTAAGCACCAAGACCTTCAAAAAGGTGCCTCAAAGTCTCTACACATATTCCTTAGTTGCAAACTAAGTGCGTTAAGTGTAGGGACTTCTAGAGAGAATGTTTGAAACCTCTGCACAATTGTGCTAATTAAGCGCCTTTCTCGTGTCCTATGAGCTAGGGGCACAATTCTAAGCATGACTATATTTGACATAAGTACAAGACCCCTAGAACAAAATATTATGTTAGTCATGTTTTTAGTTTTACATATGACTAAATGCTTACAAATAAATGATAATGACTCTTTAGACCAAAAAAGGATAAATATAAGATGTTGAGGAGTAATCCTTGAATCAAAAGAGTATAAATATATGAAATTTTGACATAAATAAAGGGGATGCTCCTTAGCAACTTAAGCTTAATATTGTGCTAAAGAAGAAAAAAAAATGAAAAAGATAAATAATAACATGCATAGTTATAGATCTATGTTTCCATGTTTGCATTTATGTTATTTCAAAGGCTTTATGCATTTAAGTATAAATTTATGTTATGGTGCGTTCAGAGGATATGAAATGACTTTGAAAGATATTTACATTTGATAATTGCATCTTCATAGGCTAGATTTTGAATAATTGTTGTATTCTTTTACTTGCTCTAAATACTTGCACTTCCATTAGGTTGCACCACCATTAGATTTGCAAATTCTTTAAATACTTGCATCTCTGCTAGACCCTTATAACTTATCCATTGTCATTAACATGCTCTAGAACTTGCATTGCTATTAGCACACATCAATGAGACATGCTGCCTAACCTTCACATTGTCAGGAAAACTTTTGATCTCTATACATAGATCTACTGTGAGGAAGACTTTCAATACAAAAGATCTTTATACCTAGACCTACTACCAATTCTACTATACTTATATGAGCTAGTCACCTAGTTTAACCATCAACTTTGATATCCTATGTTGAGAAATATGAAAGAGTTTAAATACTAGGGAGATCTCATCAATGAACCACGAGCAAATCATACAAGTAAATTTGACATCACATTCAACTCAAAAACCTTAAGGCATTAGATTTGTGAGTTTTTCTCACTTATATATGACTCAAGTTCTCCATTTTTATCCATATAGCAAGACTTCATATTCATACTTGCATTCCAACAACCTTCAAAATTGGGAATGCGTCTCAATACTTTTTCATCAATTTGCCCTATTTTTCTTATCTGTTTGTTCCCCTTTAACATTCTTATAATATCATTTTTGTTATTGTTTGTTTCATAGAAATTTAATTAAATATATTTATGGTAACAATTATGCACTAATACAAATAAGGTGACCGAATTAGCTTCTAACTTGTTTGGTTACAAGCAAATGTCAGGTGAGGTTACAAAATTTAGGTTCCATTATATTTTAATTTATGCTGTTCAGTTAAAATTTTCTTTTCTAGAATTAATTTGCAATGAATAAAATTAAATGTTTGATCTTGCGACCAATTGTGTCTTATATTTGCAATGAATAAAATTAATTTGCAATGAATAAAATTAAAATTATATGAATAAAATTTTCTTTTCTAGAATTAACATTGTTAGCTAATATAATCACAAATAAAATTTGACAGCCTAAAATTGTTACAAATTTTCTCTGTTTTTTTTTTTAAACAAAATTTACAAGAGTAATTTTTGATAGTTTATAAAAATAAGAAATTTTGTGACAATTTATACCGTCAATTTCTATTTTGTGGCAGTCTTAACCAGCAACATTGAAAGAGTTAACCAAGAGACCAAGCAATAACTAAAAGTGATTATATAAAACTAAAACATGTAATTTTTTAGGTTTAAGGACCAAAACATAAAAACGTACAATGCTGTAAAAGGGATTATGAGAAAAAGGTACTACAGGTCTAAGGGTGTGTACCAAAATTTTCGAAACCATATATTTGCGTTAATTAATATGTTAAAGTGATTTTTCCTTCATCATGCAAATTAAATCAATTTTGTAAACTAATTTTCAAAATATCATTTCTGAATACAAACCAATAGTTTTAATGTTGATTCTCGTAAAAATATTTTTAAACTCATTTTTACTCTTAAAATTAAAAAGATTCTCTCTCTCTCTCTCTCTCTGTATGTATATATATATATATATATATATATATATATATATATATAAGAGAACCAACATCTTAACTTTGTTGATGAATATATATTTTAATACATTTTATCTCGTGCGAACTTCGTTTTTCTGTGACAGTCACCTTCCATGGTAGGTAGTTGGTCTTCATTTTCATGAATATATAATTCTGTATACTTATTTGATGAATGTAGTTAGATACTAGAAGTAGAATATGAGATATATCTGATATACGATTATTTTAATATATGGAAATGAGAGGAGTAAATTTATACTATATAATTATATATATATATATATAATCAAGATTTAATATTATGCAATTATATATATATATATGACTTATTTATTTTAATTTAAACCATGTATAAGATTAAGAGTCAATATTCTTTTAATTTTATTCTCACGTAAAAAAGCCTAGGTAGTTTTTCCAATAATATGGTCATGTAACAAATTATGGCCTCACCTTTTACTCTAAGTGTGCAGAACAAAGAAATCGAAAACATTATATTGTCTTCAAAATTTATTGAATCCTTTGAACAAGTTGGCCTGGGATGGACGGTCAAAACCGCCGTCTCTAAAGCTCCCCACAAGATTTTCCACAAAGAAAATTCATTGACTAACGATAGAATCCTAATGTACATGATAGAATAAGGACAAAACCATTAATTTGTGGGTTACTATTTTATGACAACTTTATCATTTTGACCATCTTTTGAAATGGAATGTATTCATCAATCCGTTTCATTGTTAAATGTTGCTCCCTTGGCCCTTATGTAAATTGCAGTCGCGACATGAGATTTTTCATCAATGCATGCAAGAAAGCTAAAATTAGCTTTAACCTAGATTGTAATTAGTAATTATTAAAATTACTTTCACCAAGAACTAGTATACATAAACACAAAGATATATATATATATATATATATATATATATATATAAGGAAAATAAATTTGATGTATATACGCTACGATTTCTGGATATAAATTAAAAAAATATATATCAAGTATTGCGGGATTTAATTGTCTCCTTTAAAAATGGATAAAAATATTAAACGAGAAAATCATTTACTTTATCACTTTACTATAAAGTGGATAAATATACAAAGTTAATTAAATTAAATGTATTTTATTAAAAATAACAATGAATACATTTTTACCTTTTTTATCACTTTAAATTTACTCATTTTAAATTAGGGTTGACAATGAATCAAACAAACTCGAATATAGTTCGAGACTTGATAGTTAATTTGTTAAATTTGATTCAATAAATCAAATAAATTAAACTAAAATTAAAAGTTAAGCTAGTTAAATAAAGAAGTAGACTTGAGCTAACTCAATTATGAACATGCTTGATCTATATCTATCTTTTGTTTATATTTATATCTATCTACATATTAAATATTTATACTATTAACTTGGTATAATTATTTTTAATTAATTTAATATAATTTTGTTTGTTTGAAATGAACATTAAATAAAAGCATATACAATAATTATAAATTTAAAACGCACATACATAAACATAAATATAGATGTATTAAGTAATATATTTTATATTATTAAATTGATATTATCAATTTTTTTAAATAATTTCATATTAATTTTATTTTGACATAAAAGAAACAAATAAAAATATATAAAATAATTATAATTTCAAATCAAGTCGAGCAAATTAAATTGAACTGTTGATGAACTTCAACCGAATCAGAATCAAATTCAAACTAAAAAAAAATTATATGAAATTTAAGCCAAATTATAAACTAAACAAATTTTTATCGAGTATATATAGCTAAGTTGAGTTCAAACTCAACTCATTTTTTTTATCACCTTTAAGTAAGTTAGTTGTCGGTGACTCGGTGTACAAATTTAATATCCTACAATACGCTCTGTCTCTATACCTCCCTTAAAAAATCATCATATGCATAACATAATAGCCACGTGTCGGTCCACGACCACTATACAATTTAATTAGCCAGTATTAATTATAGTTTCATTAAAATCAATTAGGTTACTCTGCCTTTATATTTATACGACGTATCTTCATTTCGCTTTCCATTTTTTTCTTTCTTGACTTATTCATTTTAATTAATTCATCCTTTATCTAATTACATCAACTATTCTCTTTAAGATGATCTTACATCTATTTTTTTTTATAAATGCCATGTAGGGCCTTTTATTCATTTGTTCTTTTGACCTGTTATCATCTAACAAAATGATTAGGATACGAGCAATCACCATTGAAGTACATAGTAGACAAAAATGATCATATTACGATTATAAATAATTAATGATAAGATCAACTGCTTCAACTCTGTCATATTAAATTACTTCTAATACTAGATATATACTGATCTATACCAAAAAAGCAACAACAAACACAAATTCTTATAAATATGTAGACTTAATTAATAAAACCAATTTAATTATGAGACCAACATATAACAACAACTGGTAGAGAGTTGAATTAAATAGATTTGATGGACTTAAACTAACATCAACGATGCAGTACCGTCGCAATATAAATCAAAGAGTAGTGGTCCAAGAAAGTTATTGGTCCATTTGGTACTGTGCCAAGTCAGCAACTACTCTTCTTACTGCTTCCTCGAAGGCAGACTCGTCCCATTCACTTCCCTGCGAAAAACGTCCACAGTTGATTATTCTTCACATAAAAGGTACCTACTAATCATAATCTTTTGGTACATAATAGTCTTTGAGAGCGACTTTTTGGGTTATGTTTCTCACGGTTTTAATGTGGTTTACAAAATTGATATATATGTAACGGTAAATAATATATGAGAGAATATTATACACTAACAATATAAAACAGTTTTAATGATTATTTAGTTCTAAATTATTATATACGATAAATTTATTAATTTTTATGATAATTTTTTAAAATCATATTAACAATAATTTATAATCAAATGATAGTATAAAATTATTTTATAATATTAGTGTCTATAATTATTAATCTCATAGTATATAAATAATATACTAATGTTTTTTTACAGAATACCATAATATACTAATTTAATAACATTTGATAGTAAACTAACCGAAACCAAATTGAAATCGATTTGGATGATACATGGTATTAAAAACTAACAAAAACAAACATGGAGAAAGGAACGTGGAAAAATCATAGATTTAATTTTTTCTGTTAATAAAAATTCTAACAGTTAATATTTATTGATAAAAAGAAAATATAATACTAAAAATTGTGACGTTATTTTTTTAGTCGTTTTGTATAATTATAAATTATAATACACCGAACAGCCACCACCACAAGTTTAGTCGAGACACTTTTTGCGTATAGAAATTATCAACATATTTATGCTTATTCATGTTCTATGGCTGCCAAAATAGAACCTACTTTTTTGAATTGAATATGTTATTTGTATCATCTGCGGATGGTGACAAAGCACACCAAACTAAGCCACCTTAGGAATGAGAACTGCACTTTCGAAGTTCCTTCGTTTTAACTTTAAAACATTGTGATATGTAAACAAAAATATATTTTTCATCATTTTACTGATCAAGGGGGGTTCTTGGATCCTGCAATAAAGAAGCCGACACTTTTTTCCTAATCTAATTGTCTGATTTTGTATGCACAAATTCCACTCTCATAATGCAGAAGTAGACTTGTCATGCGCCACCCACTTTTGAAAAGTTTGACATGTAATCAAACTTTCTTTTAATCTGAATATATTTATATTTATGTCCTGCATGTCCTTACATGGTGGGACTGATTTTGAAAGATATCATCTTCCTTACTGAAGCTAATTATATTTTATGAACAAGGACATGTTTATACCAGCTTGTCTACTATACTAAAATATGTTAACATAAATAATACTAAAATTACTTCATGTATAATATAATTTTTTAGCCACATGTGGCTACCCTAAATTAACATGTATATATACCACTTGCTCATATTATTCAATCACAAATTTATCTAGTATATATATGTGTTTTAATCCCGTGGACCATTCTATTTTGAATGTCTGTAATATAGCTTGATTCATATTATAAGAACTAAGTTAATCCCCAGGTGATGTACTACGTAGCAGGTGAAACACGTGTCTTTATTGAGTAAAATTTACATTTAGAGTCCTTCTCTAAAGGCAACTGTTCTTGTAACAACTGTTTTTAATTATAATCAATCAATAAATTAACCTTATACTAAATATTTAAAAAATGTCATATATACTGACAAGAAACAATTTTAATAGCTAGACTTGTCCCCATAAGCACAGTTTTTGTACAACAAAAATTATTAGTATAAACATTATAAATACAAGTTAACATTGTGATATATCATGTTAATAGTAAAATGTTTAAGTTTATGACCAATTAGTTTCTTATACTTATAGAATTGTCTATTGAGCCACAGTGTCTGTTTTAACAATTCAATTTTCGTTAAACAAAAAATATACATGAAAGCAATTAAGCTTCCATATATTATTATATAACATTTCATTCTAACCAAGTTATTCTATACTATTTCATGAATTGTTCTATTGATAAATATATATACATACCTGAATAATCCTCAATCTGAAGGTTAGTTGATGAAGTGCATTGTTCCCTTCTGCATTGTGGGTGTTTGCGTCCATGGAAACCAAACTCACTTGGTGAGCCAGTTTTAAGAATTCCAATAACCGGATTAATAAATCAGTTTGAGAAACTTGTCCTCTTACATTCACTTGCAACTCCACCATTCTCTCTTCTGATGAGCTTGATTCGGGTACATCTGAAATTCTGACACTTAATCTTTCATTTGGTGATAAACTAGATACCTTGGTTTCTTCAGCTGTAGATTCTTTGGCTGGCCAAAGTGACGTCAACCCTTGATTTCTTTTGCTTAGTTTATCAACTTCAGCCATCAAAGACCTCAATGTCTCCTTTGCTGCTATTAGTATAGACGCTTTGTCTTTCTAACAAATTAACATATGTTCAAATTCAAGGCATTAATTTTGGAATATACAACACATGGAAACAAAATGGACAAAACTTAAAATGGTTGTTAGGCAACGACCTATAGTGACAATTTTCTCTCTGGTGAATGGTGTTTTCTCAACGATATTTTAGATTTGTCAACTACAAATGTTACTCTGAATAACCTTATTTCTTGTCGTGGTGTAAAGTTTTTTTTTTTTTTTTTTATACAATCATTTAATTACAAACTTAATAGTTGATCTTTGTAATAACTATAGCAATGGTGTTGTGTTTGAGTTTTTGTAATAACTATCTTACAAATCATATAAGAATGGTTTCTGATTACTTAAACTCTGCAAGCCTATTAAGCTCTCTCTATAGTATCTACTTTATAGTTGTTCTTTAATTAAAATTAAAATTTTATCATAGTCATCCAAATTAAACGTCAAATTTTGATTAGAAAACAGCATTAACTATAGCAATGGTGTTGTGTTTGAGTTTTTCTCATTGCGTATAAAAGACTATTGAATTGGATAGTTTAGTGTACCTTTGTTCCCGGAGGAAGAAGTGCTCTAAGTGCTTGAAAATTCTCGTTTAGCTTCTCACGCCTTCTCCTCTCTGATATCATATGATGAAGCTGAGTATTGGTGGGACGAGACGTTGCTTGAACGCGTTCTCTCATTCTCATAAAGTTCATGTTTCTAAAGAACGCAAAAGACCTCTTCATGAGGCTTTGCCTTCTGAAATTTGAGGCCATGTTGGAGCCTAAGTCTTGTCTATATCTCTGGAAAGCACTAGCATCAGGATGCACCACAGGAAGAGAGTTATTACTATAAGGAAAGTTTTGGTGGTGCTGCTGCTCATGATGATGAGAAGTTGTTGGAGATATAACATGGAGGATTGCTCTCATAATTGCATCATGTTCAGTTTCTGTTGTGGGGAATTGGGTTAGAGAAGGGACTTGTGCCAATGCTTGAATATCAATGGCTTGTTGGTGAGGACTATTTGGCACTGGCTGCATTGGTGGCACTACTCTTGATGATGATGCTCCAAGAGTCTCAGGTGGAAAGTGGGGTTGAGATGTGCCTGGAATACTGAATAGAAGTGATGAATATTCAGGGCTACCTGTGGATATTGATCTCAGAGAAGATGAAGATGATGTAGGAGGGTTTTGATCAATTTGCTGGGACTGTACTCTAGTGGAAAAATCTTCAGGAAACAAACTCCTAAGTGCTGTTTGAATGTCAACCTGTATATTAAAAAGAAATGGGAAACAAAATTTCAATTTACAATATTGATTCATCTTTTGGTTAATTAAATTGACATTAAATGTTTTAATGTGATATAATATATAGTTGCTAGCTAGCTTACTTGGGACATATTTAAGAAACCAAGCTCAATTTCTCCCTTGTTACACCCCATGAAAACAGCAGTCTGAGAAGAACAAGAAGATACAATAAGATTTAGGGTTCATCATAAAGCTTATTATGAAACGAAATACAAAGTATTGAGGTTCTTTGACAACAAACGATCGAACCTTAATCCTTGCCTCCTGTAAAATAAAATAAAAAAAGAAACTAATCTTAGTACCACCATAACCTGAAAAAATAATTAAATACAGCATTGGTTTGAACTTTGAAGGGAATTTTCTTTCTTTAGAAAAATAGATTACCTGAAAGAATTGTGTTTGTATTTCTGTGGATGCTAATCTGAGAAGTTCCAATTGTTGGAGCTCTAGGTAGGGTCTTTGATTCCTAAAAGCTAGTCCAGGAACACGGCTGAATAAAACAAACAAATTATCTATATGTTTGCTTTTTTAGAAAAGAATAATAGTTTTTTTATTATAACATTCCATATATATATGCAAATTAGCATTAGAAATTAGGGAACATTAGAGCTAATTAAAGCCTTACTCATCATTGACATCAAATGTCAAAGTCCGGAACTGACTGAAAAGCTGTTGTGCGTGCACACTCCCCAAACTAGAGCTTGCTTGGTTGTTCCTTACATTGTAGATACCATCCAAGAAGCTCAAACGACTATATATGCCAAAAACAAGCCTCAGAATTATATATGTAATGTTTATAATATAATTAAAATGGAATAATATGTGCATATGCATATATATACTTTGGTGAAATGGAATCATATGCCCATAGACAAATGTAACTGCAGCCAAAAGACTGCACCAGAAATTGGATAAAATCAGTTCTGGCGGCTACAGAGAGAGAGAAGACACTTTCCATGGGGTGCATGGTGCTTGATGCTAATGCTTTTGCATCATGACCATGAGATAGAAGAGAATATGTTTTGTGTCCCTAGTAATACTTCTTTTTCCCTTTTCTCTATGCCATTTGAATCATTTACTTTTATGAAATGCAATCTACTGGTCCTATATGTACGTGGGTCTGTGTATGTGAGTGAGGGAGTAGTGGCTTGGTTTCATTGACAAAATAAACAAAGAAATTATAAAGAGATATGATAGTAGAATGGAAGAAATAAGATTCTTGCTAGGTGCTGGGTGCTGGCTAGGGAGACAAAATAATCTTCTATGCTTTGATAAATAATTAGCCATTGAAATTTTCAAGAAATATATTTACTTCACGTGTGAAAGGAAGGAAGGGATAAAAGAGAGAAATTAAAGAAAGGGTTTTGAAAAGTACTAAAGTAGGTTGATCCCACTGCGACGAAAATGTATAAGAAGAGACATGGTGATATGAAGTGTGAAACTCCAACAAATGGAGGAGAAATAAATAAAATTAGACAGAAACTGCGCCTGCCCAAAAAAAGAAAAACAAATAAAAGATATAACACCACCTGCATGTGGGTGTTGGAAAAATATAATTGTGTTGTTCTTCCAGGCAAGTTAGAGTTTGAAAAGTAGCTAGTGGCAAAGAAGCACTTTCTACCGAGTATAAGGAGAGAAAAAGAGAAAATAATAAGGGGGGGACTATAGCTGGAACGGAAGTTAGGATGGTTTTAAGAATTGATGGAAAGTGAAAGCATGAAAGAAAAGTAGTAGGAAACAAAGACGCGCGGGGGGAGGGGAATGGGTGGAAAAGTAGTAAAATCAAAGTCAATGCTTGAAAAGTTTGAAAATTAGTCATGGGTGGAAGGCACGGTTTCTTTCTCCACTAGAGACATCTGTTTAATTCTTTTGAAATTTTGACTTCTCATAAGAAGAATGGAGGATAATAGTTTATTCTATTTTCATAATATTTTTTAACTGATGTGAGATCTAAGTATAATTATATTTTTTGATTTTATTAATGATTAATTTTAATTTTATTAAAAAATTCTTTAAATATTTTTATTTAGGACTCTCTATCCAGTTAGATTTTTTTCATTTAAAATGTTGAAACACCTTAGTATATTAAACACACAAATAACGAGAGAGCCTTAGTCAATTGTTATACAAATACAGCTTAATAATAATACTTCTAATAAAATAATAACACCTACTCTTCCTTAGTCTATTCTTATACATATACTGCTTAATAATAATACTTCTTATATTATAATAACACCTACTATCCTTATTAATAATATAATGAACTATAGACAAAAGAAATGATGCTGTGTGCCAAAAGATTAAACAAGTTCTCAAGAGAGACAACCAAATATTAATAATATAATTGTGGCGTAACTTTGACTCTGATTTTTGTAGTGCAATTTGGACTACTTACCAGGTGGAGCTTTATTATTAGATGACTCTACTCAAGAGCTGCATCAGATTCTTGCTTGTGCTTATCACAAACTCTCTCCTTAAATTTATTTGTCCCTCACTTATATTTTACAAAAAATAAATAAAAATCAATTTCTGGATTATTTTATTTGTTAATACATGTGAATCAAGTGCTAATTTTATTATTTAAGTACTAATCTACCGTACACTCAAGTTATTTTAAATCTTCACGAAAGTAAGTTTTAGAATACAACGGCCACGTTTGATTCTTGAAGCGTGTGAGCTTCTAACTACCAAAGATTAGCTTCTTCTGTGGTGTGTGGTCCATACTATTATATACCATAAGATGAACTCAATAAGCTCACGCACTATATGAAAAAGAAAGTGTTAGCACTACTAGAAAAACATGATTTAACATCGGTAGCTTAACATCGGTTATCGGTAAAACCGATGTTAACGAAAACGCGGTGGCAAATTTGTAAATAAATGGACTTTGTTAACATCGGTTTTGTTAAAAACACCTCGAAACCGATGTTAACTAGTCCACATTAACATCGGTTTTCATGTTTTTAAAGAAAACCGATGTT
>PYAF01003932.1:931731-953532 GCA_007407185.1 Glycine tomentella | reverse complement strand
AAAAAGTGATAATAAAAAACATGGTTTAGCTTAGTTGGTTGAGTAAAAATATATAAATTGTTATAAATTCTTTGAGAATCGATATACACATATTAAGAAAAATAAGTATTTACTAGGGAACAATTTTACTAATATATATATATATATATATATATATATATATTTAATTTTAGCAAATTTATTATTAAGTCTTTTAAGAAAAAATATTTATTAAAGGATAAAATTGTAATAGATGTTTGACTATCTCATTAAAAACTAAAAATGTCAGTGACTTATATATTTTTTTTTTAAAGACTAAAACTGTAATAATCATTTTGGGACGAAGAGGGAATATAACTTTAATGAAAAAATGTTATGTATCATCTCATCACAAACTTGCAGGTATATCAGTATATGGATGTTTCAAACTTATCTGTGATGGAGCAATCTCGAGTCTTGGGCTAGCTGCCTGTGGAGGTGTTATTCGAGATCACCAAGGGACTGTTATTCTCTCCTATGCGTGTAATCTTGGTGCTTGTTCGTTCTATTGCACAGGCTGAGATTTGGGCTATTATCAGTGGCATTCGAATTGGTTGGTCTAGAGGTTTTAAAAACCTGTCTTTTGAATCAGACTCAATTAATGCATGCTATATATTGGTTTGGTGCAGGGACGATGCTCTTCTATGGAGAGGCAAATAATGTGGCATATTCTCTAGCCAAGTTTGGTCTTTCAATTGAAGAAGAGGGTAGGATTTTTGCCATATTTTGTTGATTCCTTAGGCTTTGTTTGGGAGTTAGGAGGGGAAGGGAAGGAAAGAGATTCAAGGGGAAGGGAGGGGAAGAAAAGGGAAGAAAAGGGAGGAAAATGAGAGAAGTTTCTTCTTCCTTGTTTGGGAGTTAAAAATATATTAAGAGAGAGAAATGGAGAATTAATAAAATATTTTTACAATTTTGTCATTGAATTGTGATTCAATGCTTTGTATTTTGGTATTTTATTAACACTGGCTGAGATAGGATAGTAATTTTATTAACACTGGATGAGATAGGATAGTAATTTTATTACTTTTCCTTCTAAAAACCCCCAAATAGGGGGGACAACAATTTTTAGGTTTTGGAGGATTTTAGAGGAGTTTTAAAAATCCTCAAATCCTTTCCCTCAAAAATTAAAACTCCCAAACAAGGAGATCTCTCTACCTAAACCTTTCCCTTCCCTCCCTTCCCCTCCAAAATCTCTCTCTCAAACAAAGCCTTAGTCTCAGCTAATGCTGATGGTTGTATTTTCCTTGATGGTGATTAATAATTTTTTTTAATAATTTGTATGTAATTAAATGATAATATAAATTATTTTATACTATTTGTACATCATCATAGAACTAATAACTATATAATATATTTTGACATTGCCCTTTTTAAAAATATAAAACACTGAAGAATTACATTACAAAAATATCATAAATGAATTATTGACTCAAAAGAACTTGATTTTACTCTTATGTACCAGCAGATGCAATGATGAATTAGTAGTCACATAATTATTCATAAAAATGATTTAAATTTATATCCTTTTTGAAAGAAACTTTACCCTTAAAAAAATCCACATTACATGAGGTATAAGATAACAACTATATATGCAACCTTATGATAACACCTTATTGTTATTCTTTAATTTTTATAAAATAATTTTGAATAAGGAAATAAATAAGGTTTAAGCCTTTTTTGGATGAGAATGAGGAGCTTAAAATGTGGTTAAGTCCTGGATTAGTCACATAACTTGCCCCAAAAACCAAAACTTGTGGGATACTTGAGGCTCTCATCGAATAGCTAAACACTCTAGCTACGGTAGTTATAAAAAAACAAAGATTACACATAAACTAGTATAATTTTTGCTTCTTTTATGCTATTAAAAGCAACAATAAATAGAGAGGGGTTTGAGTAAGAAAATAAAATTAGAAAATAAAAAACATAAAACAATGAATGAAGCAATTAAATAATTAAAACTGATCAAGTGAAAAAACTCTAACTCAAGGTATAATCTCAAGTTTAGTTATTAAGATTGATTACTGTTCAAAGTTGTGCATTTTCTCTTTAAACAAATTGGTTCTAGTTATTAACAATTCTAATAATGAATATTTCATTACTTTCATGATATCCAATAGAAACTCGTTGTTTACTTCTAGGACTTGCAATGAACAAAATCAACTTGACATAAGCTCATTGGTGAGTGCATATCTACAACAAATTTTTTGTTTTAGTTAAAAGTAGCCCTACGAAAGAATTTAGCATAGAATGAGGGTTAAGACAAGGAAATCTAGCCTCTCCTTTTCTTTTCTTCATTACAGCAGAAGGTTTAAGTATGATGATGAATGAGGCTCTTGGAGGAAGATGTTTAAAGGTTTTGAATTACAGAGGCAAGATAATTGTGTGTCACATTTACAATTTGTTGATTACACTTTGATTATTGATATGAATAACTGGAAAAATGTGATGGGAATTAAAGTAATTCTTCAATTGTTAAAGTTGTCTTCCAGTCTGAAGGTGAGTTTTCATAAGAGCCAACTGGTAGGTGTTAATGTATCACCTGATTCGCCACAGATAACAATTTATGTTCTTAATTGTAAAGTTGGTTCCGTTACTTTTAGATACTTGGACTTGCCTAATAGGACAAATTATAGGAGTAAGCCTACTTGGCGGGTGGTGTTGGATAATATTGTGAGGTCAAGATTGGCATTATGTAATATTAAGCATATTTTTTTGGAGGTCGTATGATATTGGTCATCAAGTTAGTCTTGGTATCCATCCCTATCTTTTTTTCTTCTTCTTCAAGGTTCCATTAGGTACAATTTTTCTCTCTTGAATCTCTTCTTAGAAGTTTTTTAAGGGGTGGGAGGAAAGCTGTGGATAAAATTCATTGGGTTGCTTAGGAGAGAGTGTATGGAGAAGGAGAAAAGGGATCTCTCGGGATAAAAAATATAAAGGCATTCAATATAGCCTTATTGGGGGAAATAGAGGTGGAGGATGAAGGTAGAGAACCAATCATTATGATACATGGTTTTAAGGTATAAGGGAGATAGGGTGGTGAGTGGGTTAGGATGGGGAGTATGTGTTCTCAATCCTAGAGAGGGAAAATAATGAATGATTTTCTAATTCCATTTGTAAAATGGTAGGAGATGGGAATTCTACATATTTTTTGTGTGACATTTGGTTTTAGGGGAAATAGTAGAGGGAAAAATATTCAAGGTTATATTCTTCGATGGTGGATAAAGAATGTTCAATAGCCAAAATGGTTGACATTCGGGAGTGGAGATGGAGAAGAAAGTTACTTATTTAAAAGTTATTTTTTTTCAAATTTTATTATGTACAAATAAGCTACTTCTTTTTTGAGAATTTTTTATGAAGAATGTTTGATTCAGCTTCTCCCTTTAAAGAAAAAAAAGCTACAAAAAAGATGGGCTAAACACACCCTTAGAACTAATTTGTTTAAACTCAAAAAAAGTGATTATAATTTTTTTTAAGAAGAGTTGTTTCTTAAAAAAAAAAAAAAAAGAGCAGAAAATATCTTTCAAAGAAAATTAAAATTTAGAGAAACATATGAAAAAGGATAAAAAGTTACTCATTTTATTTTAAAAAAAATGTTGTTTTAAAAAACCTCCCAAACACAACTAGAAAGAGTAAATCTTCAGAAAAAAAACTATTGCTGTAAAAAAAAAAAAGGGAATATTTTTCTTTTGCACACGCAGTGATCTGCAATTGGTGGCCATTTTGCAAAAACGCAGAGGAGAGAGGAACCCATGTTCCTTGAAGATGGCTCTGCCTCCACAGAATGCACGCGAGTGAGTTTTGCGAGATTCACATTCACCACTGATCGCGTTCACAACACCAACACGCTCTTTCAGAAGTGAATATTTCAATGACGAAATTTTGATGATTAATCTTTCATTTGCTTTTTCAGCTGTTCAGCGACACAAAGTCAAAATACCCAACAGGCACGGTGAAAAACTTGTGGGCACATCGCATCAATCTGGGACTAGGGACATTGTAATCTTGTGCATGGTTTTCGATGGACAAAGGTTAGTTTCTTTCATATGCCAAGCCTTCTTATTCTTTTATTTTATTTTTCTTATTATTATTATTATTTTATTATTGTATAAATGTATATTTTTATATAAATAAGTAGCTTTGAATTTCTAACTACGACGAAAAAGCTGGAGACACAAAGTCGATGAATACTTCCATACCTTTGTCATGGTAATCCAAAAAATTATTAAATTATAATAAAAATATCATTGAATATATAAATTATATTTTAGATTTATAATAAATAATTAAAATCGTTAAGATAAAGTTATTTTCAATTATTAACAATTTAACAAAAATGTTGAATTCAATTCAGAGATAAAGATTAAGAAGGTAGTTTGAGAAACCTATTAGAGTTGACCTAATGGTGAGGTTGAGGTGTGCATGAGACCTTAGTTTCTATTTTAAGTGTACATAAATAAAAGGGTAGTTTGAGATGATAAAGTGGAAATTTCTTTGCTTAATTGCAAGTGTATGCTTTGAATATACATTCAAATGATAGAAGACAGAAAAAATTGAGAGAATAATGAGAGTTAAAGTAAAAAAATCTTATATTTTATTTTATAATATGTGAATAGATTATTGGAGGACGAGCCCTACCACAGTGGTAAAGTTGTGTATTGGTGACTTGTTGATCATGGATTCAAATCCGGAAATAGCATTTTTGCATATATAAGAGTAATACTGCGTATAATATCCTTCCCCGGTTATGGGTTCGAATCCGAAAATAGTTTTTTTGCATATGCAATATCCCTCTCTCTTACTTTCGCATAACGAGGAACCTCTAGGCAATGAAGTACTTAGTTTTTTTAGAGTAGATTATTATTATTATTATTATTATTATTATTATTTAATTCCTTTAGTGCATGATGATTCTCATTGATTATTTTTTTCTTTCTAGGATACCAATCTCATATTGAACCTTGCTGTTGCATTGGAGAATGCCAAAATTAGTTCTTTCCGTTTTGACTTCTCAGGAAATGGGTAAGTTTATAGCAATACAGAGTAAAACCATTACTTGTCTAAACATATTAGGTACGCGTTTGTTTTTTAGGTGGCTTTGCATGTTACTATAAATGGTTGTTAAATTGTACTAGAATTTCAGAATTTTACTATCAAATGATAAGCTAAAAACTGAAAAACAGAGAAAAGTGGTTTGGACCTTTTATCTTATTCTTGGGGTTCTTCCGTTTTCAATGGATAATAATAGGTGCAAGATAAGTATGTGCATGAAAAGCATGTGATTTGATTCATTTGAATACTTTCATTTTCTTTTATCAATTTGGTTACACGCATTAATTAATGTGTTACTAAATACTAATACTTCCTCAATGGTAAAAATACTGATACTTTGTGAATATCAACAACATGTGTAACTGGATGGACGAATACGATAGTTTGATCATTGAAACAGCATAGAAGTTATATAAGGTGGTCTCCTCTAATGTGACTGCTTTTATAGCAGAGGCTATTTTTGTTTATCATAACTAAGATTGAAATTACTCTAGTAGTTCCAGTTGTTAGAATTAATTAGGATCATTGTATTGTTTTAGGAGTTTTACCATGCTAGGAGTGCGGGTATGTACCATCCTAAGTAACTCAATTTCCCTATAATTTCAATATTCTATTTGTAAGAGAGATGTGATTCAGTCACTGCATATGCTTCTGTATGGTGCATGAATACAGATAGAGTAATAGTACTAGTACTCCATATAAATCTTTTTTTCCAACTCTCAAGCCACATACAATTCCCCCCCCCCCCCCCCCCCCCCCCCCCCCCCCCCCCCCCCCCCCCCCCCCCCCCCCCCCCCCCCCCCCCCCCCCCCCCCCCCCCCCGCGCCCCAAGAAAAGTACCCAAGCATACCCAACCTGTACCAGCACTCAGCATGGACCAGGTACGGGTACAATTTAGAAAATGAAGTACCCATGTTTCAGACCACTGGCTACTTCCCAACATATGGAAGGAACTCAGTTGCTTGGTGTAAAATGGGTGGTAGTTTCTCCATTTACACTGCATTATACGTGCTAAAATTTCTGTCATCTGGTCTTTGATCTTTAGCCTTGCTCCACTCTTTGTTTTGTCCTCACTTTAGCTCTTGGATTTTCCTTGAAGAGAAAGTGAAGGTTTGTTTTAGTTTGGTAACTATTGGACAGAGGTTGACGATTTACATGCTGTAGCTCAACATTTCCCTGAATCTAACCGTGCTATCAGTGCAATTGTTGGTCATAGTAAATGTTGGTTGACTTTTTCTCCTTATCGGTAAATATTTCTATCAACAAGAAAAAGTTAAGAAAGATAGATCTAAATATCATTTTAGATATATGATTATCTATGCTGATTTATGCAATCATTCATTGTTCGGATGTTTCATTATATGCCTGAAAATGATGAGAACTGTCCTTGTCAAAAATGATTTCATGTCAACCATTCTTCGGATGTTAAGATTGCAACCTTGAATGATGCAATATGAAGAGAGTTGTGTAACTAGTGATATAAAACCAGATTCAAACTTCATTTAATTGATGCATAATACCTAGTCAAAACTTCTAGTATTTGAAATTCAATACTTAGGTTATATTTCTGAAACCATGCTAAAAATAAACATGGTCAATATCTTTTGTTTTACCATAGTTGTTAACTAGCATTATATGAGCAAAGGTATTCTATAGATCCCTGTTGGGTAAGGACCAAGGTTGAGAAAATTCCTATTCCATTTGGGTGGTTATTGCCTTTCATGTGTAGTTGGTGAAGCCTAACATATTAGTGTAGCTTTTGACCACATAAAGTTTGCATGCATGATTGAACTATTACTAATGGTTTTCCGTATCTTTACGCAGGAAGTGATGTAGTGCTTCTGTTTGCTTCAAAATATAGTGACATTAAAACAGTTGTCAACCTATCTGAGCGTTATGATATGAAGGAAGGCATTGAAGAACGCCTTGGGAAAGAATTATTTGGAAAGAATTAGGAAGGACAGTTTCATTGATATGAAGAAGAGGAGGTCTGCTAACCTTTCATTTACTCTGTTATTCATTAGTGAATGTAGTCCGCCACATGTTTTGAGAGATATATCAATATATTCATTATCTATTGATGACCTGTGGATAGAGTTAGGCTTCCTATTAGACGGTTTTCATAAGGAGGAACCCAAAAATGAGTTAAGAGGAGGGAATTATTGTAACTGTTGCAATTGTAACTAAGGAAATCAGTTGAGATTTCAAAATTAGTTTAGGGAGTGTCCAGGTTCTTCAAACTGCTTGGGTATCTCATACTCATTCTTTCATTCTTGAATAATATAATTCCTCTTCTTCATTCTTTCATCAATCCTTCTTTCTCTCTTAGCAAATCTGTTAAGGAAAGCTCAGGTTATGAAATCGCTTAGCCATTAATTAAATTCAGTAGTAGTGAGGCTTCCAGTTTTTAACAATTGTTTTATACTTTGAATTTATTGTTTAAATGTACTTCTGAAGAACCAACTCTCCTAAACCCTTAAGCTGTTAGGTGGAGGTCCATAATGGATCTATATATTTAGAAATACCTGGCCCCTTCATTGAGCATCCCATACTACTTGATATGGGACTTAAGTCCCTATTAGAATTGAAGAGTGGACAATGAATTTTCCATTTTACCCTGTATGGGATTTTAATTTAGTAATAAAGAACAAAACAAGGATGGTGATTAAACTCTTGTCCTCATTGTCATAGAAGCTCTGATACACCATGTTACGAACCATCCCTTCTAGAAGTTTAACCTGTTTGGTTAAGCCATAGATGCCCACACCCAACAGTTTTATATCTTTGACAGTACTTAATAGAATTAGCTTGTCCACAACCATGACTTCTTTTGTTTTCCCTATGAACTTGTGCTAAAACTGGGATTTGAGATTTACTGTTTCACAAGCATGAAGTTCTAATTGAAATGCAACAGTCAAAGTTTCACCTACGACCTGGAGTAAGAGAAGATTTCTCTTCTAATCAACAAGAACATAAAATACCTAAAGGAAATGAAGGCCTGTTCATCATTAACTTCTAGTTTAAGCCGCAGCATACACGACAACTTATGCAAATAATCTACCTAGATGAAAGCCACCTTTGTTGCGGGAAGATTACCATGTCAGGCAAGTCCTTACTCAATAAAGACGGGTGATTGTTGATATTTATTGTGCCAAACATTGGTGTAGATGCTCTTACTAGAAAGGGTGGCAGAATAGGAGTCTCACTACCTTATTTTACCACCATTCTATGGTTAGTGATAATAAAATGAACCTCTAAAGCTGAAGAAAAGAAAGAAAAAGATAAGGGAGAAAAATGAAAAAGCTAGGCAGTAGAAATCATTAACAATCTTGTTCAATACTAGCGAATTGATTAAACTTTGGGATTTCAGATAAACTTTTCTACAGGCTTGATGGCTATCATGGATATTATGGTACATGACATTGCATTCTTTGTTTCTGTCTCCTTCACACATAGGTACTCAGTTATTTTATTATTAAATGATCATCTGAGGACATCTTGTGTTACAGGAAGTTTTGATTTCCGTGTAACTGAAGAAAGTTTGATGGATCTCTTGGGAATAAATATGCATGAAGCATGCCTTCAGATTGACAAAGAATGCAGGTGAATGGATAAGTGTCTGGTCTCTTCTCCTACCACCTTTTGCCTCTTGCTGCATTTCTTTGTTGATCAAGTATGTGTTTTGATGTTTATATAGTTTCACCAAAAAATATTTCTGAAGCAGAAACAAGAATAACTGGATCACCTAAATTATTCTTTCATAGCCAAAGTCCAATTTTTTAAGAACTTTTCTCTAGAACATTTCCATGTTATTTTTATAAAAAAGAATTCCCTTAACAAATTTGATGTTAATAGGTTGACTGTAGTGTTTTCAAACTAATCATACATAAAAAATAAGTACATAAAATAATTCTATAAAGATTTTCAAGTTTCTTCTTGAGAGAATTAAAATTAATGAAATATTTTTATTTTTTCTCTTTGGTTTCCTGTTTGACTTCTACAGGTAGCCATAATTTATGTTTTATGTTGTAGAGTTGGTACTTGGTGCTTCATGGAAAGAACTCCTACCTATTTATTTTGTGACATTGGGAAACTATGATAAAATGAGAGGATTTGTAAAATTAGAATATGCTTCATAAAAAATTATTTCCAAAGCAGAAACAAGAATAGCTGGGTCACCTGAATTATTCTTTCATAGCCAAAGTCCATTTTTTTAAGAATTTTTTTCTCTAGAACATTTCCATATTATTACATATAAAGAATTCCCTTAACAAATTTGATTTTAATATGTTGACTGTAGTGTTTTCAAACTAATCATATATAGAAAATAAACACATAAAATAATTCTGTAAAGATTTTCAAGCTTCTTCTTGAGAGAATAAAAAATTAATGATATTTTTATTTTTTTATCTTTGGTTTCCTGTTTGACTTCTACAAGTAGCCATAATTTATGTTGTATGTTGTAGAGTTAGTACTTGGTGCTTCATGAAAATAACTCCTACCTATTTATTTTGTGATATTGAGAAATTATGAAAATATGAGAGGATTTGCATAATTAGAACATGCTCTTGATATTTTATACTTTGTTTTGCTTCTTTTTGTGTGTGTGGTTACGATACTATTTTTTGCTTTAATTTTGATTTAGTGGGAAACTAGTATATTATGCAAATTTGTGTAAAGTGTTACATTGTAGGAGAAACATTGTTTCTTGTGTAATAGAATTGGGTACTTACATTGTAGGTAGGAGGTGCTTCTAGCAGCAATTCTTGATGAAGCTATGAAATTACCCTGATGCATAGGTGTGCTAAATGTCAGATCACATCGTAAATGACAGGGTCTTTACTATTCACGGTTCTTCCGATGAAATTATTCCTGTTGAAGATGCATTTGAGTTTGCCAAGATAATACCAAACCACAAGTTACATGTCATTTGCTGCTAGCATATATTAGTTTCTAGAGTTAATTGATCAATAATTCAATCAATAATTAGTAATATAGGTTAGAATTAGGTAAGTTTCTTTATTTATTTGTTTATTATCTAATTTATTATTATTTTGTTATTTAGGAGTCAAAAAGAGAGGAAAAGAAGCAACTTGAGCATTCGAATTCCTCACGCGACCCGTGTCAGAAACCACGCTAGTAGCGCCAGAAGGTCTGGAAGACTCTTAAGCTCGAACATCTCACGTGATCAGTGTGAGATCCTACGCTAGTAGCGCCACATTTACGCAGTTTCCTGTTTAATTTAAATGATTTGGCGCTAAAATAGCCTGGGAAAAAGGGGTTTGTTACCCTAATTAATATATGGACGTGTGTGGAAATAAAAGAGGCACTTTTTGCGCAGAAAAGGAGACAGAGACACTTACAGAGGAGAACAGGGGAGATTAACAAGATCAAGAAGGAGAAGAAGGAAGATTGAAGAGAGACGAAGATTGAGGGGTTTGAATATTCTTCTTCTACCATCTCATTAATCTACTTTCAAATCATTGTAATAGAGTTAGACATCACCATGTCTGGCTAATTCCCTTATCTTTGTAGTTAGGACCAAAACCTAATGTGAACTTCTCTGTAATTGGATTGATTCCTATATTAGTTATGCTAAAGTGTTTTATTTTACTCTGTTTGCATTGATTATATCTTTATTAGGGCTGATCATTCTAATAAAGTTCTGAGGGTTAGGGTTTACAATAAGGATATTGAAACTTTAATTTCTTACAAGAGTAAAGTAACAATTGTTACATTACCTAGGGAAAGGGATGTATGATTGTAGAATTATTAATGTATTTCTTAATGCTTAATTTAGGAGAGATCACTAAGGAATTAGGGTTTTAATTAAATTAAAGGGTTAATGTCACTAAGGGATTATGGCTTAACTAGTTTATGGAAAAATACATTATCTGAACAATTAGAATAAGTAATTTAGTGATTAATCCAAGTAAAGGAGGTAGGGATCATAAGGTGGAGTGCTTTGACTACAAGTCTTCCCCATAATCTCTAAAAACATCATCAATTTCATCTTTAATTTCATTTGCAATTTATTTCTGTTATTTTAATTTCTCCAAATCACAATACAAACTACAAACTATTTCAATTTTATTCCGTCCAACTTAAAGATAATAATTACAAATAAGTTAATGCCTCTACCCTCGTGGAGACGATACTTTCTTATCACTTTATTTCTTGTACGATCGGTACACTTGCCGACTCGCAACAAGTTTTTGGCGCCGTTGCCGGGGATTAAGTACGCCAATTTAATTGTAATTTTATTCTTTAATCTTGGAATTCTTGTTATTACTAATCTGCTTCCTTTAGTTGTATGCAAGGTATTGTTAATCCTGCGAATTTATAGTACGATCCAGAAATAGAGAAGACTGTCAGGAGAAACAAGAGGTTAGCTAAACAGAGGAAGGAAGCAGAAGTTTCTACTTCACAACCTGAAGTTGAACTAGAGATGGCTGAAAGAAACAATAATCAGCTATGCCATGAGGATGAATTAATGGAGGATTTCCTCGCTCCATTATTCACCAGACCAAATTCTAGTATCGTCAGATCACCCATAGAGGCAAACCATTTTGATATTCATCCATCATTAATTACTTTGGTGGAAAGAAGCCAGTTTGGTGGTGAGGATGATGAAGACCCACATGATTTCGTGGACAAATTCTTGCGGATTTGTGACACCATAAGACACCAAGGGGTAAGTGATGAAGCAATTAGACTGAGATTGTTTCCTTTTGCAGTTAATGGACGAGCTCTCAGGTGGTTAGATAGACAGATTCCTAAAAGCCTCACCACATGGGACGAGTTGGCTGCTAAGTTCTTTGCTCAACATTTTTCTATGGAAAAATATAACAAATTGGTGAATGAAATCACTAATTTTACTCAACATGGTAGAGAAACATTGTGTGCATCCTGGAATAGATTTCAGGAGTTAATCAGAAAATGTCCTCAGTATGATATGTCAGTGGGGAAGAAGGTGAGAATTTTCTTCAATGGAATGACTCCTGAATCTAGGATGATGGTCAACGTTGCAGCCGGAGGTTCAATTAGATCTAAAACAACAGCTCAAACTTATGAGCTAATTGACTCCTTGGCTACAAATGAAAATGAAAGCATTGTAATTCAGCCCAAACGAGAGGTTATTCAGTTGAGGAGTAGCGATGCAATGTTAGCGGAACAGAAGCTCTTGTCACAACAACCTGCTAAGCTTAATGAGAGAATTGACAAGCTTTAAATTTCTGCAGTTCAAGCCACACCAAGCCGGACCCCAGTCTTCAGTTGTGAATATTGCCAAGAAGACCATGAGACCAATGAATATCCTACATTGATGGGAGCTAACCCAGTTCTGGTAAATAGAGTCTGGTATGATCAAAGAACTCATCCAAATTTTAAGAGAAATTCAAGTTATACTCCAAGTAACAATTTCCAAAGAAGAACTCAGGGAGAAGGTTTGGATTATAAATCCAAAAATTATTTACAACCTCCACCCATTCCACCTAAGGAGCTGTCAGAGCTGGAGAAGGCAATGTTGCAATTATCAAAGACAACCAATGAGCACATTCAGGCCACCAATGAATTCATCAATGAAACCAGAGCTCATCACAAGAATCTGGATGCTTCCATCCAGAATCTTGAGAACCAGATTGGTCAACTATCCAAGCAACTTGCTGAAAGACCTCAAGGGCAGTTCCCTAGTGATACCATAGTCAACCCAAGGGAACATGTAAAAGCAATCACTACGAGGAGTGGAGTCATTGTCACACCTCAAGAGAAATCTAAGGTAGTACAGCAAAAAGGTGAAAGGAACAACACTAAAAATTTTGAGCATGAAGCAGAAGTGGAGACACATGCAAGTAAAGATAAGGAGCCAGTTGTTGCAAATTCCAAAAAGGCCATGGATTTTCTCGTTTTGAGAAACCACCATACCCAATGAAGCTTAAGCAGCAGGTTCAAAAGCAACAATATGCCAGGTTTTTAGATGTTTTTTTAAATTGCAAATTAATATTCCTTTTGCTGAAGCTCTTGATAATATGCCTAATTATGCTAAATTCACGAAAGATTTATTGTCTAGAAAGTATAAGTTGCAGAGAATGTGAGACAGTAGCACTTACTGAAGAGTGCAGTGCCATAATCCAGAAAAAGTTTCCACCGAAGCTTCGAGATCCAGGGAGTTTCAACATTTCAATTGCAACAGGCAACATCAATGTTGGTCGGGCATTGTGTGATCTTGGAGCAAGCATCAACCTAATGTTGTTGTCAGTGTGCAAATCTCTGAGAATCTCTGAATTGAAGCCTATTATGGTCTCTCTTCAACTTGCTGATCGATCTTTAAGGAAGCCTATTGGAGTCATTAAAGATGTTCTTGTTAAGGTTGACAAGTTCATCTTTCCAGCTGATTTCATAGTCTTAGATATGGAGGATGAGAGTGAGATACCCCGTATTTTGGGTAGACCGTTCTTGGCCAAAACTCGAGCTTTGATTAATGTAGAAAATGGGAAGCTGGAGCTCAGGATGGATGATGAGTCAATCACTTTTAATGTTTTTGATGTTATGAAAAACTCATCTGACAAGAATGACTGCTTCAGACTTGATATCCTGGAAGCAGTGGTGCATACAGAGAAATCTCTTGATCAAGAGCTTAAAGAAGAGATAAAAGCTTGAGAGAAGAAGAGGATTCTAGAGAAAACAGTGGAAAATTCTAATAAAGATTGGGTAAGGAAGTTTGACGATGCACGCTGGGCATATCGGACAGCCTTCAAAACTTCGGTAAGTATGTCACCATTCCAACTGGTGTATGGTAAGTCCTATCATCTTCCTGATAAACTAGAGCATAAGACTATGTGGGCTAATGAATTTCTGAATTGTGAACTCTCTAAGGCTAATGAAAAAAGATTGTTGCAATTAAATGAGCTTGAGGAGTTCAAATTCCCAGCTTCTGAGAATGTTAGGATTGACAAGGAAAAGACCAAAAGATGGCATGATAAAAAGACGCATTCAATTGAACTTAGACAATAGGTATTATTGTACAATTCTCGACTGAGGTTGTTTCCAGGTAAGCTCAAATCACGTTGGTCTGGTCCATTTGTGGTAAAGAATGTGTTTCCCTATGGAACTTTTGAGATTTCCCCTCTAGATGCTGAGAGATCCTTTAAGGTTAATGAGTGTAGGTTAAAATTATATTATGGAGGGAAAGTGGATATAAACATTGTTTCTGTACCACTAATTTCACCTGAAACCTGAGAATTTTGCGTCAAAGCTAAGTGACGTTGAACAAGCGCTACTTGGAAGGCAATCCAAGAGTTTTAGGTTTATTATTGATTTTCTTTTATATCAGTTAGTTTATTTGATTTTATTACTTTAGTTATTTTATTTTAGTTAATTGGTTTTAGTTTATGTTATTTGATTGTCTTTACTTCTAGTTTGTTTAAATTTATTGTATTTTAATTCTGTTTATATTGATGTTCAATGTTTGTGATGGTGATTTTTCAAATAAGGCACACATGTGTGAATGTTTTATTAGCGCATGACTCTCTTTTAGTTTATTGCTGGGGACAACAATTTTCTAAATCTAGGAATGGGCGCATACGCATTATTTGAAGAATTACATTCAAAGAGACAAAAGATGTCTAACAGAAATTTTGATTTTTCAATTTAATTGTTAGGTTCATTAAGGTTTAAATTTTAGTAATTGTTTTAAATAAAATGTCTAGGAGTATATCTTATTCATCTCAAATTTAGAGTTGTTTAATCAGTAGTCAAATTGAATTTTGTTTTGGAAGCATGTATGAAATAAATATAGCATAGAATTGCATAGGACATGATTAGAACTAGGCTTGTTTTTGTGACTGAAATACATTGTGAAAAAGAATAGGATACTTGATAGGACATTAACAGAATCTAGATTGATACCATAGCTTGTGAGGATTGAGCCTATACAGAAAAATTTTCTTGTCAGAGTGACCTTACTGTAAATAATACTCTAGAACTTGCTTTGTTTCTCTACAATATTTGCATAGTTGATATGATAAAGGCATTTTATTCTTTTAGCCATAGCCAAATTAGCCTACCCGAAAAATTCTTCCATTGTTAACCCTTTTGAGCTTGAGACTTTTCTATTCAATTACCTGATAAATTGTTTGAACCATGCTTATTGACTTATATCCCTTAAGATTGGAATGTTTGATTGATTGAAAAGAAGAAGAAAAAGATCAAAGTGAATCCACTAAAAGTCAAATGATAGAAGGAAAGAAAAGAACTGTTTACAAATAAGTTCAAAAGAGAAAATGAAAAGAAAGAAATGCAAAGAGGAAAAGGAAGAAAAGAAGAGAAAGGAATAAAAAATTATGAATAAAAATAAGTAGTGGAGCAGAAATTCAAGAGAAATGAATTTGAAAGAATATTAGTACTCCAATCTCAATACTTGTTCAGCTACTTTCCAAATATTCCTACCTCTAAGTCAGGCCAAGTTACAACCCTATAAAGACCTTTTGATCAACTGTGCATGTATTTATGTTTCTCATTTTCAGAAACTTGAGAATCTAATCAAGCCTATGGTAGTATTATAGCTTTTGAGGAATTGAGAGATTACAATTACCCTAAAAACTTGAGTAAGGAGTGAATTATGTTTCTTGGTGAGGGGTATGCAAGGTTCTATGTTGATGGAATTGATAAGTATTCTTGAAATTTTCATATGGAATTCAATTACATTTGACAGAATAGTTCTGAGATTGTGTATGTGATAATATGCTTGATTGTTAAATATAGTTTCCCTTACAATAAAATTTTGTTTTATTGCCGAGGACAACAATATCTAAATCTGGGAATTATTTGATATGTTGATAGCATATATTAGTTTCTAGAGTTAATTGATTAATAATTCAATCAATAATTAGTAATATAGGTTAGAATTAGGTAAGTTTCTTTATTTGTTTGTTTATTATCTAATTTATTATTATTGTTATTTAGGAGTCAAAAAGAAAGGAAAAGAAGCAACCTGAGCATTCGAATTCCTCACGCGACCCGCGCCAGAAACCACGCTAGTAGCGCCAGAAGGTCTGGAAGACTCTTAAGCTCGAACATCTCACACGATCAGCGTGAGATCCCACACTAGTAGCGCCACAGTTACGCAGTTTCCTGTTTTAAATGATTTGGCACTAAAATAGCCTGGGAAAAAGGGGTTTGTTACCCTAATTAATATATGGACGTGTGGGGAAATAAAAGTGGCACTTTTTGCACAGAAAAGGAGACAGAGACACGTACAGAGGAGAATAGGGGAGATTAACAAGATCAAGAAGGAGAAGAAAGAAGATTGAAGAGAGGCCAAGATTGAGGGGTTTGAATATTCTTCTTCTACCATCTCATTAATCTACTTTCAAATCATTGTAATAGAGCTAGACATCACCATGTCTGGCTAATTCCCTTATCTTTGTAGTTAGGACCAAAACCTAATGTGAACTTCTCTGTAATTGGATTGATTCCTATATTATTTATGCTAAAGTGTTTTATTTTACTCTGTTTGCATTGACTATATATTTATTAGGGCTGTTCATTCTAATAAAGTTCTGAGGGTTAGGGTTTACAATAGGGATATTGAAACTTTAATTTCTAACAAGAGTAAATTAACAACTGTTACATTACCTAGGGATAGAGATGTATGATTGCAGAATTATTAATGTATTTCTTAATGCTTAATTTAGGAGATCACTAAGGAATTAGGGTTTTGATTAAAATAAAAGGTTAATGTCTCTAAGGGATTAGGGCTTAACTAGTTTATGGAAAAATACATTATCTGAACAATTAGAATAAGTAATTTAGTGATTAATCCAAGTAAAGGAGGTAAGGATCATAAGGTGGAGTGCTCTGACTACAAGTCTTCCCCATAATCCCTTAAAACATCATCAATTTCATCTCTAATTTCAATTGCAATTTATTTCTGTTATTTTAATTTCTCCAATTCACAATACAAACTACAAACTATTTCAATTTTATTCCTTCTAACTTAAAGATAATAATTACAAATAAGTTAGTGCCTCAATCCTCGTAGAGACGATACTTTCTTATCACTTTATTACTTGTACGATCGGTACACTTGTCGGCTCGCAACATCATTGAAGAAGCTACTCATATGTTCAGTAATCATCAAGGCGAGTTGTCCTCAATTGTTGTGAACTGCATAGAAGAAACATTGGTAGGTATCTGTTCTTGCTAGCATAGGCATCAAACAGTGTGAACTCTTCTTTTTTGTATTTCTAACAATTTTTTACCCTGCATGGTCCCTAACTCAAACTCTCTTGTTACTAGGCAAACCCTAACAGGGTTGATGTTCCATGCATTTGAGACCACCAACTTTGTGTTTGTCAAATTTGAAAATCTTGCTTCATTAGGTAGAATGGAGAAAAATAAATAGTAGATACAGAGAAGTCATGGATATCTGCGACTATTAGAGTTATTATTCTTAAATGAGAGTATTTTTACAGATAATTCTCTTTCTAATCTTATGCTTTTAATTAGATTTAATTTTGAATTTTAAATCTTAACATGCTATAACATTTGAAGGTATCTTTTGAAAATTATTGAAATTTTAATTAATCTTAATTTAAATTTAATTGTTAAATTTTGATTTTTAACACCATATCACTGAAGTTGTAATTTTCTTCTAGTTTAAAAGTTTTAATTCTTTAATTTATGCTTACGTAGAATATTTATTATTTTCCTTTAATTTATTTTTGTTTAAATTTTAAATTAAATTAAAAAATATCCGTGAAACAGAAGAGAAATTTGTTAAAGTTAATCGGCTTTTGTAAGCAATGACTTTTCGTGCCCAATATGGCCAGACTTTCCTAGTTGGCTTCACTTTCAGATGTTTTAAAAGCTCTGAAACACAAATTCAAAATAATGATGTATATGTATTGTCTCCGTACTTGATGGGAAAAAAATTCCATTGATATCCAAGAGTGTAACATTTAGAAAGAGCTAAAAAAATGAACAAAGGATAAGAGACAAGCAATTGACAGGAGAAAAAAACCAAAACAGATATGAAAAGAAATAAGAGGTATCCAGTGAGAGTGAGCAATGTTTGGGTGTCAAAAAACAGCACTCAAACTTGGTTGCCTTTATATGCGAATTTCTTGTATGCTTTTTACTTTCAGATAACAAAAATATTATTACTATATTTGAATATAATACTTTTATGGGTTAAATAAGTTTTCTATCTCTCAATTATTTTAGATTTTAGTTTTTAGTGTCTCTTAAATTTTTTTGTCAGGTTTTGGTCCCTCTTTAATTTTTTATAGTGACATCACATGGAGATGATACAAGTCAATATTATAAGTATATTCCGTGACACTTTCATATGGTACCACATGACAAAATATTTTTCTGTGTCATTATAGGCTTTTTAGAATGTTAAAATTTAATTATTAGTCCTTATAAGATTTTCACTTTCGATTTTAGTTCCTATAAAATTTCATTTCTTGATTTTAGTCCCTAAATTTAAATTCTATTCTTTAGTCCTTAATTACTTTTTCTTTTGTCTTACTTTGGTCATTTGTAAAATATTTAATCTCTTTTTTATTCATGTTTGTTTCACCAATATCTTTGCACAATATCGTTCAAATCATTATTAGCCAATAATGAAAAAAAGTGGAGTAATATTTTTTGCACCATTTGAATTGGCTTAGGATTATCCATGTATTCTCTTATTTTTTGGTTTGTTTTGAAGAAAATGAATATTGTTATAGAATTTAGACAGATATTTTAAAATCAGCACTCTAGGAATTTGTGGGTTCAAATCATTTGGAATTCTAAGCTTGAGTGACTATTACGTAATTAGGATTGTCCATAGGTTTCTTGACTCTCCCTGCTGGGATTGCTGGTATTGTGTTGTGCCTAATTACGTTTTGTCTGAACAAGTTGGGGAATAAAAGTGATTGTTGTGTGCCTGATTTACCAATTGAGGTGCCAATAATGGTTCCACAATGAAAGTATTCTTTGTCCCAAACATTTTATGGTCGAGATAATGTTGGTCATATGGTAACACTTTGCTTTCAAGTTTCAATCATACTTTAAAGGAGAACAAGTAGAAATGGAAGTGAAAAGGCAAAGGAAGAAGATTAAACAAAAAAAAAACATCCTTAGCCTACATTGGTCCAAGTGGTGCTTATACTCTGAAAATATATTGGAAAACAGCAGTGGAAATTGTCATGCTTCAATGGGTTAGCTTGAGATTCTTTTTATGACTTATATAACCTTCCTTGAGAACTAGTTTGAATTTTGTGAGTGTTTTGCAATAATTATTGATCGACGCACAAAGAAATGGAAAAGTATAAATTCTTGGGAGGCCAGGACTGATTTTCTAACATTCCATGAATTTCTTGAGCTATAATGTAATTCATTCTTATCAGAAATCAGATTATGTGGCCCTGTTTAGGTGATGCTGGTTACGTGTTCATAAATGTCATTTCATAGTTATTTTTATACTAAATGTTGTTCCTCCCCAGTTTTGGTGTCTGTATGAGTGCTTCTTATGATGAACGTTGGTTAAGCTCTTTCAATCATGTTTAATATTCTAAATTTGTGCAGTGAAATGAGACTGTAAAGAAGGTGATGTTGCATTCTTGCTTTATATATTGATACCATATTCTAATCATCTGATAGTATCTATAGGTTCACGCGTTTTCTTTTGTATGTGAATTATCTCGCATGTTCCTTTGGGTCTTAAGAATTAACACAAAGCATAAACCTTTTCTGTCTGTGAATCTGGGAAATCCACATTGTTTCACTTTGATGGCTGTCCCACATTGTTTTTTTCAGGATCTTTTCCTTTATATATCATTATGAATTCTTGAGGTGATATGAGAATGTTGCTTGCTTCTAAGGCTTGACTCAGCTGAAATCCTCGCTTGCATCAATTTTTTTTGGTTTATACCAAAAATATCCCTTAATCAATAGTCAGAGAATAATTCCTTCAAGGCATATAAATCAATGAAGTGAGTATTGTCTCTTCCAATAAAGTCTTTTGACTATTCCTTATGCACATGGTCAGGAACCAAACCTTAGACAACATAAAGAATCTAAACTATATACTAACTTTGTTGGAGATATAAGGTTGATCTACTGGTTGGGAAAGGGTGAAAGGAAAAGAAAGAGAAAAAAATGTTGTGAGTTCGAATCCTCTTACTAACATTTCTAACAAAACTAACATTTATTAATAAAAAAAAATACTAACTTTGCTGATGCCTCGCCTGCATCTTGCACATATATATAATGTTGTGATGGTTTTGGTTTATGTAATCTAGTGGAGGAATTGTTTTCTTGGGAGGGCATATCCCATATTTATTGGTTTGTAGTATTTTCCATAAACTTTATTTTGTGTTGACAAATGTGATTATATGGGATGGAACAACGTGATGATGATTAAGTAAGAGTAGCTATGTCTAACATGGTTTATGAATTATCCTTTGTGCGCCTGTAACTAAACTTGACTCATCTTTGGGGCTTCAAATCATTCTTAGCAGTTGATTTCTATTATGCATTGTGCTTAAATTAGTAAGTATGAATTCTTTTGCATAGTTGACAGCACTTCTAGCTGACTCTGGAAGGGTAAAATTGATGTCAATACAGTGGATGTGGGTGGGGCACAAATAAAGGTATCATAATAATTGTATTTGAATTTGTCCATTCGTTACTTTTTGCTAGTTTGACTCATGCATAAATGGTGGTCTTCATAGGTTTAATGTATTAGGATTCAGAGCCATAATGTTCTAAGGTTGAATGTATATTCGCTTGGGTTGAAACTTAATTTGCTTTTCAATTGACTTTGCAATTGTTTGATACCAAAATGGGTACTGTGGATGTGTTGGATAATCTCTCTTGGTGCTTAGGTGTCTCAATTTAACTCAATTGGGTATCATTCAATATAGTGCGGGTCCTATGATTAGTTTAAGAAAATAGAAAAATCAATGTTCACGGTTGGTGCTTACCATATGCTAGTGAAGATGGTTTCAGAAGATAATTCAATTTTTAAAGGATAAATAACTCTAATTTAATTTTTTTAAAAAAATATGAAAATTATCCAATTATAACACACCATGTATAATAAATATATTAATTTTTAAAATAATTTAAATGATGATATGTGATTGAAAGATAATGTAAATAATCGATGTATATTAAACTCTTTAATTTAATTGTAACGATTTATTAACTTTTTTCAATTTAAAAGGGTTAGTTTATCTGAGATAGTTTGGTATTTTTTTTTGTTTTAAAATTATTATTACATTCTTTATTTTTACTGGAGGTCATTGACAAAAGAAATGCATTTCAACGGAGAGAATGCGAGGATGATAAGATCTAAACATACGAGAGATCAGTATAATTTTTTCTATATTTTTATACAGAAATTGAATATTAGAAAGTGAAATTATTTAGATGAATACGATGTATAATTTACTTTATGATATTAATACCATATTAGAGACATTCTAATTTGAAATCAAGGAACAACGGGTTGGTTGATTTAGACTAAAGAGAAAAATTAAATTAATTAAAATATATTAGTTTAGTTTGGCTTGATTTAGTTCATTTCAGTCAATATATAATTTTAAAAAAATTAGAATAATATTTAGGTCGATTGATATATCCATTTTTTTAAATATTACTTCATATTGTGCATATAAAAAGAAGACATAATTCGAATTGAGTGGTTTAGGTGACATCAAATTTTGAATCATAGCTAAA